>JAAGWQ010000132.1:0-223171 GCA_013396295.1 Fusarium heterosporum | reverse complement strand
CCTTAAGGTTATATATCCCTATTAAAAGTATTATATGTCTCTATTAACTCCCTTATTTAAAACTCATTTTTCTTATATTAATTTTATACTTATTATATTATATATTTTAATAATAAAAAATATATATTTTTATACTGTCATTCGAAACTTAAATAGATTCCGTTTTATAATATCCTCCTTCTTTAAATCCAGCTCTTCCATATCCCAGTTAACAGACACAAATCTACCAGACAACCATTCACATCTTTGACTGCATAGCCAGACCAGAGTGTCAGCTGCAAGTTCCGGTGTATCTGTTAGGATGTTCTGTCTGTCCAGGGGCATGTTCTTTGCAAGATCAGTCTTGACAGCACCGGGATGGACTGCAATCGCGATAGCTCCCTGCTGGCCGTATTCAGTGTTGATAAATTCGTTGAAACGACATATGGCGAATTTCGTCGTTTGATAGGCCGACGCGCCCGGGAACGTGACGTGTGCACCACCGCTAGTGATGTTGATAATCTTCTTGGTTTCTGATTTGAGCACAAGAGGCAGAAAGTAGTGAGTGGCGAGATAGGTTCCCTTAATGTTGACTTCCCAACTGTGCCACCACTCGCTTGGCTTTGACTCTGCGATGGGAACCCACTCCTCCAGATAGCCAGCATTGTTAATCAAGATGTCCAGTCCACGCTCCAATTTATTGAAACAGGCTTCCACGGTTCTTTGTAGCGACTTTTCTGAAGTCAAATCGACTGTCAAAGAATGCACTAGCGGCTCGGGTCGACCTGCTTGCCTGGCAGCATCCTTGACTGCACTCTCGACATCTGCCATGTCCGAACGAGCGAGCAGCAGAATCTCGGAACAGCCTGCAACGGCAAAGCTGATTGCGGCCGCTTTTCCGATGCCCTTTGAGGCTCCTGTAATTAAAACCGACTTGCCCGCCATGGTGGCTTTGGTAGGGTCAACATAGGGATATGTATCCTTATGCGTACTAACATAACTAGCAACAGAGGGCCAGTTGGTATCGCCTAAGGAAAGATCTTGAGCTGACGTCATCACTGATGAATAACAGATCAAGACGCAGAAGTGTAAGAGTGCGAAGGAGGAGAGTTTCTGTAGTACTTGTATTGGGATGTGCCTGTCCTTTCAGCTGAGAATCTAAAGAAGTATATATATAGATCATGGCTACAATGCATTTTATCCCCTTGCAGATCTAAAAAGATGTTCAGTGCGATCTAATGGAATTAAGATAAACGCACATTGTTTGTGTACCGCTCGGCGGACATAGTCTTTTAACTCCGCAATCACACTTAACCTCTATCAGATTTGCCGCCATCTACACATGAACGCTTTTGGTATTGCTTCTGTGGTACGATCACAATCGTATGGGTCTTTAAGTGTTTCCTGTCTTAAATCCGGGATGGTATTAGAGATGCCGGAGTTAAGGGCAGTAACACCGACTGTGTGTCAGAAGGATGAACCTCATATAGAACGTTGACCAGACCGAAGCGTCTAGATGAAAGGGACTAACTTTGAATTAGCAGCGTAATGCGATTTGGTTTCGTAGAGGCTTTGAGTAACCGGCGGGACGTTCAGCATATTTGGAAACGTGATACAAACGATGCCGTGACGTGGTGTCGTTAATTGTAGAGCCTAGAATGGCACAGAGTTTCCGATTCATCGACATGGGAAGCCCATCTGGCCTCTCAACCTCTTTCCGCAGGGGCAGAAGGGTACAGCTGTCAGATGATTGGCCACAAATAGAACAGTATAGGCGATCGAGGAGTTTTGAAATAGATCCGACAGTTTGGCGCTTGTCAGTTTGAGTCGAATGCGCATCTTGAGAGAAGGAAAAGTATCTCCTTGTGCTCTACATAGGAGTTGCTCTTATGTACAGCGAGAAGAAGCCAGGGTGGTGTTAAAACCACAACAGATATGAACCTGACTGCGAATGGACGAGGGTAACTATGACAGTGTCGTAGGACAGCCCCAGATACGCGCACTATTCTCATAGTGGGCTATGAAGGTATGTATGGAGTCAGGAGTAGGTTAGCCTTGTGAACAGTAACGGAACCTGAGGATTGCACTCTCATCACAAGTCTTCGTCTGTCATTAGCCTTCTATTCGAAATATAGAATGGAATTTGCTTTGGTCTTATGTGATAAACCTCCAGTGAACCGAATGGTCTTTATGACAATTAGTCAGTACATTACTTTAGGGTGAGGACACCTAGAGTCCACCCACCTAATACTTTCCTTCTATACCTAATCTACTCTACAATGTACAGCAGGAGACCCTCATTCAGAACGATCCAACACAACGCAGACTCTGTTAAAAGAGAGAAGACGGTGAGGAAAGAATGGAGCAAGGAGTGCCGAAGGCTGTTCCATAACAACATCGGAAAAGCGCTGTAGAGTACATGGTGGCAATGGCCTAACTGCCGTGACAGGAAGAAAATCCCATCAATCTGTCAGCAGAAACATCCCTCCACAATTCGTACCCATATATGACAATTGTCTTTTACCGCTCAATCCACTCAAAGATCTGGTCGGGGATTGTACATAAACACACCGAAATTAGAGGGATAGCTGTAGAATTATCAAGAAGGCGACTAGAGCGAAGACATCCCCTTTTCCCCGTGCTTTGTTTTCAGTGTTTCTCTTCCGCAACACGTTGTGGATTCAACGAACAGAGCCCCATCAGCAAGGACCTATTGGCACAGCAGCCGCGGTTTTCAGCCCAGCCTTGCCTCAGTTAAAAGGCATCGACAGCCCATTTTTTGTTTCCAGAGATCGGGCCGGGTATCCACCAGGCGGCCGTGGAAGCCTGAAGCGGAATGGTGTGTGAACGAACCCGTGGATCATCACGGGGTAAGTCCGCTAACCAGATACCGACAGATGATCCGGAAAACCTCTGCATTTCGATATTTCGGGGATAAAATGTGTGTAGGGTCGTTGAACTAAGCATGGGCAGTCGACAGCAGCATTTGAACAACGCACTTGTTCCTGGTAGCTAGTCAGCCCGTCGCTAGTCAGCCCATCGCTAGTATCTGAACTACTGATTTTAGGCAAATACTAGGATTTATAATGATTGGGAAACTTGCTCACTCATTGTCCAGGCAATAAACACCAAAGGCGAAAATGAATAGCTGCTCAGTAGTTACAGGCCTAAATCTCGGCGTCGTTTTCTACGGCTTCCTAAAAGAAAATCTCACGTAATAGTAGAAAGTTGGCATGTTCACTAACTCAAGCCGCGACATAGGTGGGGATCACCACTCAAGGCCTGGAATCTGCCGAGAAATTGTGGAAGGGTATTTGGATTTTCTTTTTTCCTTCAAGCGTGATTCGCTCATCTGTAATGATGCTTAGTTCAGGTGCTCAATGCCGCTCGCCACTTTGCGATTGTTGTCATTAGTTTCGTTACATTCCGGAGATTTGTTCTCCCACACCATCTCACTCTCCCTTCCCACAAGCCATCCGGGTGATCGACAGATCCACGACGGAAGAATTTGTGCGACAGGGGCTTGGTTAATCGACAAGACAACATGATGTATGGCCGGAGCACTGCCAAGCCCAACCCAAATGATCAGCCTGAAACCGTCCAACAGAGCACAGGTAAGGGCGCCTCTGTTTCAAATGCAGCGAGCGTCTCAGCCAAAACATGCGACGTCTCAGCCGCCAGCATGTGAAATGCATTACATGCTGGCTCCGTAGGGGTGAAGGGAGACACTTGCAGCTTGTCCCACGTCATGAGGTGCTACAGAAAGCGTCGGTAAGATTCCTCGGTCCATAGGCAATCAATATTCGATCTGAGGAGGCGACTCAAACCCGAATATTCGTATGTTTGCCATCTCAAGATTGTCTCTTGATCGACGATTGCAAATCCCTATTAGACCGGTCAAAACCCGGCCATGACAAAACACATACCGGTTGACGAGATCTAGGAGAAATCCTACCATTCCCACTAAGTAATACTAACAATCAGAAATGACCGGGGCGGCCGGGACGGGATAATCATTACTGTTCCACATCAATACACCACGTGGTATGAGCAATGATCTAATCTGCCTTGATGGCTAAGCTCTTCCAGGAGTAATTGTCAACACTTGTGCTGTCAACAGATTGGGTTGAGTCATTGGCGTCAGAGGCGTTCTATAGCGTCCTTGATAGGGAGCGGAGACAATTGGACGTTTGTGGTATGTGCTCTTCGACTTCCTAATCACTGTTAGCCATGAAACTCAATCCATGAGATCCTTTGCCGACAATTGAGTAATTGAAGAGGGATAAAGAACTAATTTAGCTTGGCCGCTGCAGTTGCATGGAGACCATCCGTACCTCCCTTCACCTCATATTCCCAGTAAAATACCGTCCACTTCATTGAGGGCACGTGGACAATAGTTCAAGTCGACCAAGTGCCAAGAGTTGTGTTCACCTACAATATCACGGTCCATAAATAGTCAGGCCACTTTGCAGGGCGCTAGGTCAGCATTTGAACTGACTTGTTGCGTCTTTAGATGATACCGCCGGTTGACCACTCGTGTCTTGACTCAGAATGGCATAGTAGCGTCTGACCTGCTCGCGCACGTTTTCATGACTCGCATCGCATTGAGGAAATGGGTCAGCGCTTTGACGGACATAAACAGTAGCGTAGAAGGTGGGCTACAACACACATCCATAACCCATGATGGTGAAGAGATGCCCGCACCAAAGATCAACCTAATCGCTTTAGCCGTCCCCTACCTCATATCCCGACTCTGAACTAGGTTCCTTCCATACTAATTAAGATCCGAAATATGGATACTATCGCAAGCTAGTGCCTTCCAATTCGAATATTCACCAATAGAATTTCATACCGGCACTCGGGCCATGCGCCGTCGATCACGGAGATCAGCCTCTCAAGGGCAACCAGACCCCGTTGCTCGGATCTCAAATATGGGCTTTGAGGACGCATTGTGTCGGGTCCTTGGGTCTTACGATAAATTTCAAAACTTGCGGGGTTGTTTTGTTTTGTTTCTCTTCCTTTTGTTTGAAGATCTCCAGGGTTTAAGTAGTAGACGTTGCGGCTCTGCAGTGTTCAGTGTTCTACACGAGGTGGACGAAACGAGAAAGGACAAAAAGAAACAAGCCCGGTTTACGACATGCGATATAGCAACTAAAGGATGCATCTGCTGCTATTGTTGGCGACTTGGGCATGTCTCGTATCAAAGGTGTACTGTTACGATGCGACACAGCTACTGAGTGAGATCCCCAGCTGTGCGGTAAGTCATGCAACTGAACTTGAACTCCCTCAAGCCGCGTCATGCTGATGTTTTTGGTTCAGGCGACTTGCCTCATAGGCCAAGTCCAGTCTTCCACTTGTGGCCTAGATGTGGAATGTCTTTGCAGCGACATCAAGCTTCAAGCTGATGTCAAGGCCTGCGTTCAGAGTAGCTGCCTTCCGATCGATTCACTGGGTGAGTAGCAACTACATATGATAGATGTCCACTGGCTGACAGTATTTCTCCTCCTTGTTCTAGCAACGCTCAACGCAACCTCGATCGCTTGCAGCTACCCAGTACGAGATAGACATCGACAATTCGACGTCCTTTCCATCGTTTTGTGTTCGGTCACAGGGATCGTGGTCATTCTTCGTCTTTTCGAGAAAATCCGATTCGAGCATAAGTTTCGGCCCGAAGATTATCTTGTTGCCTTTTGTTTTGTAAGTTGTAAACATCGAAACTTGGGGAAACTTCATTGATAGTCTTCTTAACAGGCGCTTACTCTCACCAACACCATCACGTGTACCATCGGCCGTAGGTGTAGTCTCTGTCATTAAGCATACCTGAATAAAATACTGACATAAAAACTAGTTTCTGGAAATGGCTTGGGACGGGATACATGGACAATCACTCCGGTCCAGCTCACGACGTACTTGCAGGTAAGTCATGTTGTTATTCCCAGACAGACACAACTAACGATAGCTAGTATCTATATATCGGCCAAACCATCTACGCCACCGAAGTATTCGTTACCAAGATTTGCGTCGCCCTCTTTTACCTTCGGATCTTCCCTTCCGTCGGCGTCCAACGGCTGCTATGGGGCACTATCGCCTTTTCGGTCCTCTGCACGATCGTCTTTGATATCCTGGCAATAGCGCAGTGCCGACCCATCAGCTTCTTCTGGCAAGGGTGGGATAAACTACATGAGGGAAAATGCATAGGCGTCAACCCTCTTGGCTGGGCTATCGCCGCAGTGTCTATCATAATGGATTTTTGGATGCTCGCCATTCCTCTCCTCCAACTTTTTAAACTCCAGATGAAATGGCAGAGGAAGGTTGCAGTCGCCCTCATGTTTTTAGTTGGTACCTTGTAAGTTTCCAAGGCTCCGATCATGCTTCGTTGACTAACTTCCTTCAGCGTCACAGTAGTGAGTGTGATAAGATTACGCTACTTGATCACATTTGGTAATTCTTCGAATCCTACATGTAAGTTTGATGATCACCCTTGAGCCGTGTAGTGACTGACTATATCACAGGGGATAGTTTCGAAACCATCTACTGGACCTCCATCGAGACCAACGTCGGGATTTGGTGCGTCTGCATGCCTGATCTCCGCATCCTCATTCGTAAGGTTTTCCCCAAGCTCAGGACCAGTCAAGGTAGTAGTTCAAACACTACTCCCTACGACTCAGGTCCTAGTTCGAGGCAGCGGGGCAAGTCTGTAAATGTCTCGGTCCATACACATGAGACGTACAAAGGGAAAGCGATCCAGGGATACCAAGCAGAGCATTCATCTAGCACAGCGGAGTTGGTAGAGCTGACACAGTTTATGAATGAAAATCCAAATTTAGTATAGATAATAGTATACATAATTCACGGTTTCAACGTTGATGTAGTAGCCCACTATGAGTTTTTTGACGGACTGACTCGATTGTGCCTTTTTTGTCTGTCAGCTATGGAAGGCCAAAAGGTCAGTTTCAGGTGGATATTTCGTAGTTTCTCCTCCAACCATAAATTTCGCTTAAAGTTGTACCACTTTAGACAGTAAATCTACACAAGACCGGGCACGCATGACTTCAATGTTTTTTGATATTGAACAGCTACGGTATTCACATTCCCCTCAGGGTCTCGTATATCCGCATGTGTAATTCCCTCGGTTATCGGTTTTATCTAGCCACCGAGCTGATAAACCAGGTCATCACCACGTCCCGTGAGCCCACGAGTCATCCCAACCGGCACATTGGAGCCTAAGGGGGAGAAATGCAATCTGCAATTATCCATCTAGAACATCAAGGATGTGATAGACCTTCTCTGATCCACCAATGCCCCAAGTTTAAACGACAGCAGTTTCCCGGTTGATGGGTCCCTCGAATTTCCCCGGTCGACAGACCATCGCTTTGATGCACGTTTAGTGTTGGACACAGACCTATTCCTCCTCAAGTCCATTGCACTCGAAGCTGAAATAAAGCTCTGCCTGGAAGTAACAGACTCTGTCCGTGACCGTCTGTTCAACCCTTCAAGTCTCAGCGATGGGTGAACGCTAGCCTCCTTCGGTCGAGTTGAGACCTGCAAGTCGTAACTCGAAGCACGAGAGCTCGTGTCCGAGATGGTGCTGAAAGAACTTCTTCTAGAAGCAATAGTGGTAATCGAAGCCGAAGACGGTATACTTTTGTGTCCCTGCGTGACCCTGGAACCTTCAACAGGTTGCTTGATATCAGTATCGAGAACCTGAACGGCGTCCTCTGTTGTACTGGAGGTAATAGAGAGAAGTTGAGGTGAGGGAGATGTGTTAGTGGTCCAATACGAGATGTTACCAGCCCCTGATAACGTCATCACCCTCATACGCGCAGTTATCATCTGATCCTTACAAGCAAACAAAGCTTTTGGGTCTAGAGAGATAGTTGCTCGAAGATCCATGGGAACAGAGGATAGAGAATCTTTTTCCGACGATAAAGATTCAGTCCGGTTCTGCAGTTGTTCCGTACTAGGCATGCGGCTGAGTCGGCGGATGGCTTTTTCGTTTGACTTCATAAAGCTTTCCATACTTTCATGTGCTCCACTGTTAAGTCTTGATGCAGCTGATTCGACAGCATTATCCTTGCTAACCGCACTGCCTCTGTCTTGATGGACGGCATTGATTGTTATTGGATGTAGTCTGCTAGTTGGTGTTTCTTCATTTGATGATGTGAGAACATGGTTAACCTGAGAGAGGATACTCTCAAAGGTAGTACTCTCCATCATCTTTCTTGACATGTAATAAGACTCTGATTGGCCGTGGATCAGTGTCTTGCCACTATTCCTCTGAGTCATCACAAAGAAGGTGCCATCACGGATGCATCTACTGACGAAGGCCCAGCGGCTTCGTGCAGGATTACGCTCAATTTCGGGCTGATAGACCGAAAGACGAGCTAGTTGTGCATAGAACATGGCAAGTCGATGCGCCATCCTTTCAAGAGTCTGTAGGAGGGTAGAAGACAAGGCGGCTAGAGGCGTAGCATCTCTACCAGAACCCCCCAGACAGTCAAGAGCAGAGGCGATGCTCCCAAAAGCGTCCATACCGTTACAGGCTTCTTGTCGAAGGTCTTCCAAAAGCTCTATGTCGAGCTGCACACACTTGGAGGTATAGGCAAATACTCCGCGCTCTTGAAATCGCAGCTCAGAAGACGGATCGCAAATAAAATCTCCCAAAGTACTTATCTCTTTTATACTTTGGACCGCCTCCTGGCTGGATCTGGCCCTTGAAATTGTGCCCAGGATGTCCGGGAGGTTCTTGGCAGCTCCGGGGCCCCCTGCACTGGCATAGCTGAACGAGAGTCGAAGAACCAATTCTTCTAGCTTTTGGCCAAACAGAGCAGAAAAGCCGCTCTGAAGAAGACGACTCTGATAGCCGTAGAACGTCCTGACAGCGATAGTGCTAGGTAGATCCTCACGTACCCAGATATTAGTGATGCCATTGGGATCGTGGCTCGATGGGTCATCAAGTGAGGCGCCCATGATATCGGACATCTCAAATTGGTGAGCAACAAGAGTCTCGACAGTTACTCTCAAGTAGGATGCCCAGAGATCATGAAGCTTCGAAACATCGCTATCTCCGCGATACTCAGGTTTAGGAGATAGATGACCGATAAAGTACCTTGAGAGAAGACTCGATACCTCAGGATTGTTGGTATGTGCCAGGTTGTCGAAAGACTTGGTGCAGTCGACACCAGCGTTAGATTTCATGATTAGAATTCCTCCAGGATGCATTGGACAGAAATCGGTGATATCGTAGACGCCTCCGTGCACAGCAATCCACATGCGAGACCCTGGACGATGCCCTGTGTGTAAAGCTAGTTCGGATAAAGAGATCTTCGGAAGATTACAGGGGAGAGCTCTGGGTGACATGAAGACGTCTATCATGAAGCGTCGTTCTGCGAAGGCTTTGTTGATAATCAGATCGGCTGTTTCCATGGTTGCAGCACGGTAGGTGTAGATGGCCTTTCGGATACCACTCATTACGGAATCGAACACCGTTACCGAGCCACAAACATATAAGTAACCACCTAGGCCACCCTGCTTCTTAGACATGACCATATCGCAAATTGTGTTGCCCTGCTCGATGATCAAGCTATCGATATAGCGGGGTGTCGTCTCTTTCTCCACAAGGTCCTTCGTCACATCATCGTAGACCAAGCCTTTGGAGTCTCTGGACAAGGCAAGATGAACTTCCATAAAGCCAAGATTGACCAACCTCCGAAGCTCGCTCTCGTAGCAGAACTTATCGCGTGACTGAACTCCTAAGTATAAGAGGTTGCGCCCTCCCGATAGGCCAGAAGTTGCCATTCGGTACTCCCAGAAGCTACGGAAAGGTGCAATACCACTGCCTCCCGCAAAGAAGGCACAAGGTGCCATGTTATCAATCGGTAGCTGGAATGCGACGGGCCGCGATACTCCAAGCAGCACTTCTTCGGGTGGAGAGGACATGTCTGTTGACAATGGAGGAGGGTTGAAGAATCCGCTTGAAACGCCAGCTCTCGTAATGTGCTGACCTTGTGAGAAGATGGAAGACACCCTGTGTTCCACACGAGAGATCGTCAAGTCAACAGTGCCAGGAAGCAGGTCGTTGCTGTAGCCTGAGATGGAGTAAGTTCTGGGGACTTCAAGTTGGACAAGGTCGGACAGCCAGCTCAGGTCGTCGAGATTGAAAGCTCTGTTCCATATGTGACCGGGCGTATCAACAACAGCTCGTTGGAGAAGATCGCCTAGAGATCCTTGAACGGGCCATTCTTCAGTAGCCAGAACCTGCAGAACGGTGTTGGACGACGCATGCAGCAACTCGTGAACCTTGACAGTGAGTTCTTTGGTGATCGGAGCGAGATGACCGCGACGGAAGATGTCGATGACATTGAGGCGTCTTTGAGGACTGTTTCTGACAGAAGAGAGATGGCGTTCGAACCGTGACCATGTGCCTGTAGTGGGAACTGGCGTCTCGAGATGTTGATCCAGACCGAGAGCAGCAACCATCTTTGCACACTCTTCCCAGCTGTTGAGAGGCATCATCGTCATGCGGTCTCCAGGCGAAAATGTGATGCCTGTGTTTCTGATATCTAAAGTCACGATGGCAGTTGAACGAGCAGCATCGTTGTCAACGGGAGAACAGCTCGCTATCTTGGCCACATAGCGACACTCTTCGAACGTGCCCCTCATTGAGTGTGGTTCCGCGTCAAGTTTTCCGCGGAATGGCTCGAGGCGCTCTTTCATCGTATCTGAGAACTGGCGGTGGGTTTCTTCCCACGGTCTCGCCGCGTCTGCGGCTCCGGAAAGGCCATTGGTGGCTGTTCGTCCAGTCTTGGCCGCGATTTCGAGCATGCCAAAGACCTTGTATCTATGCACGCCCATGAAGCCGCGCTCTCCAGCATAGGCTTCAACTATACCCTCCAGGACACCCATCAATCGAGGATCCCCGGATCTTTGAACAAATTCGGGTATTGAGTAATGGTATTGAATTGCTGCAATGAACGCCCGGTGGTTGGAAGGCAGCCAAGCTCGAAGGTGTAGTGCTTCGACTCCTAGAAATGATGTATGCCTACCTTCAGGTCAGTGAAAGGTCAAACAGAATAAGGGACTGAAAATGCGCTCACGTTTTGCGGCCCAGGAAAGCATCCATGACTAAATACGGCGGAAATTGCAGTCCAGATGCAGCCGGTGTTCGCTTAGAAAGAGGTGTAGAGAAAAGTCCCCATCGAACCCATTTATCGGCCGAAACGTAGTTGTCTCCGGCGTTAGGGTTGGGCGAGATGCTGTGAAAGGCATTCGGCATCCTTTCGAGGATTTCTTTCAGGCGGATCATTTCATGGAGAAGACCCTCAACGTTGCCAGTCATGACGTGTTCTTGGCAAGCAGCAATGGCGTCTGGACCGTGTTGGAACGAAGCTGGTGATAGCTATTAGTACACGGCTTACATGGTGGAGACGGAAGATTTATCTTACCTGAAGTGTCGGCACATCCTTTTAGGAACGCAACCTCAGCCCTTTCTCCGAACATAGGCCACCTCAGATCGATATTGTCGAATCGTGCAAGATATGGAATGTTGGATTTGACATCTCGAATTTTGATATTGTAGGAAGCCTGGTCAGGGAATGATAAATGGGGCAAAGTTCTACCCATCCTTCGTGATATCTGATAGTACGGGAGTGCGATGCAAAGCGGGATACCTTCAAGCTCCTCGCAAAGATCATCACCCATGGGACACTGCGGCTTTGAAGTAGTGGCCATGCGGATCGCTACTCCATCCTTACCGTCGTGCCTGTCTTCGAATCGGTAGATGGAACAAAGCATACCGAGAGCCACTACAGCGCCCCAGAGAGCCTTGTCAGGAATATTCGCCTCCGTCCCTTCGACAAGTGGTAGCGAAGCCACTGCCTCCCTGACCCTACCTCGAGCACAGCAGCCAGGCATACGCTCACAAAGATCGGACCATACTCTACCAGGTGATCGAGCAAGAGCACTGATAGGCTCCTCATAGTCTGGCGGGCAGAAGCCGTGCTCCACGCTGAGGTATCCATCGCGCCATCCGGTTTGTGGTCCAATCTCCTCCGCGCGTCGCAGAACCTGTCGTGCTGGAGCCCCAATCGCGATAGCGAGGACATCCTGGTCGTTTGCGTTCATGGCATCAAGTTCCTTCTGACTATTAACCGAGTCGACTTCTTTTCGGGATGGGTAGCTCGCATATAGAAGTTCGTTGATGGACTGTCGTTCTCTGCATTGGTCATAATCTTAGCTGTGATCGATTGGGTATCTGTCCTTTATTTTTCCGTCCCACCTTGTTCGAAGCCATTCTTCCGTGTCGATACCGCGAGGGAGCTAGATATCCGGTCAGCATAAATCCGTAGATCTCCGAACGGTTGAGTCACATCAAATGCGGCATGTAGGTCTCCTGGCTGAGCCACACCAGAGAATGCGCATCCACGTCGCGTTTGGCCGAGTCGCGAGGAGCCACTGACGGGACACTCTCCTGTTACCGAGCCAGACATGGGACAAGATTGGAGCGACATGATAGAACTTAATGATTGTACAAGTTATTAGGAATAAATAGTAGCCACCAGGGCAAAGAAAGGAAGTAAGCAAAATGCCACCAGGGCAGAAGGATAATCGAGAACTGTCCAAACAGAACCAAAGTTCAGACGAAGAGAATACTCAGAAATATCAGCTTTCGTGACAGACTCATAGAAATATGGAAATGCGTGACGAATAAACCACCCCTGAGGGAGTACTCGAGACGTGTTTCAGAATAGTAAGACCAACGTAGGACGGAAACATGCCAAGTAGCCAATTCCTTGGAACAAGGCTCCACAACACTGTCCGATGGCCAAGATTAAGCTTAAATACCATCCTGAGACTGAAATGCGACATGACAAGACGCTAGTGTATTCGGGTATACAAGTTTCCGTCTGAAGGCGGCCACTCTAAACTACTTAAAGAGTAATCTGAATCGTTTCCTCCTCAATTGATACCATTTCTTTTCTTCAACGTCATAGACGTCTCACTCATCTATCAATCGACAGCACAGAAACCATCCGTAAGTGTGAACATCAAGGTTGCCAAGCACGATCTATCTCAGGTTAATAAGTAATCACCTTCATCTGGACCTATTACCTACCAATGCCAAGAGAATCAAGTTTCCGGGGTTATATTTCTGCATAAGATGTATATTGGTACCTCATGCTGTGCCCAACGACAGAAAGATGTTGATTAGCCAATCTCATTTCTCAAGTAATGTGAGCAGATGTCCAGTAATATTCACGTTTATACTGGTATTTTCGACGAACGCATTACTTTAACCAAAATTTAGAATTACCGAGGAAACTGTTTATCTTCTCGTCTTATATTACAGATATTCTAGCCATTTACAGCCCGGCTTGGAATTCCTTGGCTGGACCTCTTCACTTTGTCACGTAGCTGAGATGTATTCTGCGACGGGCTTCCAGGGGCGATAATGGCTAGCTCAAACGTTCTCTTCACTGAGTATAAGTGTAGGTAGTGATATGTAATATAGTAAAGAGATGGTCGGTTGCTCACAATACGATATCAGATAGCCTGGAAGACATTTACTTAGGATCTTTGTCCCTAGTACCAAGACCTAGGTTAATGCAGCAAAGCCTCTTTACCGTGATCAGGCTGCCATCGGACAAAACTTCCATTTTCTTACTCATCATGAACTCTCCGGTTGCCAGTTTCTACAAAACCTCTTAATGTGAATGTCAATAGTCTGGACTTCGATGACGGGTCCGAGGTTTGGATTTTCGTATTGTTTGGTAAGTCCGGAGTTAGCATCTCAGGTAGCCACCCGGCAGCTATAAATGTCCCGACAGCCGATAATTAGATAAGAGTAGCTCATATTAGCCATACCAGCTGACCACTACCTCGTAGCTGACGGGCTGTTGTACCGTTCTGAGACTCGGAGTTAAGTTCAGCCATGAGTGTATGTCCGTGACCGGATCATGAGGATTATATCCGATGCCGATACATGTGAGTATTAATATATAGACAATCGTTAGTTCAGTCTAAGATCTTTTTACACTACTCGTCTCTGTTCCTACATTCACACTATGACTCCAACAACTGAGGCTCAAAATCGATCCGTAGTGTTGCCTCATGTCAAGGCATATCCCATGGTCATTACGGCCTCTCCCATTGCTGTGCCTACAGGCAACGAAGTTCTTATCCGTGTACGAGCTGTTGCTATCAATCCAGCCGACCACGCCGTCCAGAAACTTGGTGTCGTTATCAAACCCGACCATTACCCATATGTCAATGGTGTTGACGTGTCAGGGGACGTCGTCTCTGTTGGGCCTTATAATAAAAGGTTTCAGCCTGGCAATCGCGTCACGGCCCAGACATCAGCGTGGCAAAAAGGCGAAACCAAATATGGAGCCTTCCAAGAATACGCGATAATTATCGAGCCTATGGTGGCCAAGATTCCGGACAATATTTCATATCAGGAAGCAGCTGTCCTCCCATTAGGTTTTACAACATCATCCGCAATGCTATATAGCCCTGAACTTATGGGTCTCGATCTACCTGGGACTGCTACTCAAGTGAAATCTACACAAAAGGTCGTATTAGTTTGGGGTGGCAGTTCTAGCGTTGGGGCAAATGCTGTTCAGACATTGAAAGCAGCGGGGTACAAAGTTGCGGTCACAGCTAGCGAAAGAAATCACGGAATGATGAGAGCAATTAACGCGGACCATATATTCGACTACAATAACGACGGAATTGTGGAAGAGATCATGGCGGCGTTGATTGGCATGGAGTCGGCGGGTATCTACTGTGCTGTTGAATCAGCATCTGCTTTGAGAGCATGCGCATCTATTGCAGATAACATAAAGGGTAAGAAATGCGTGGGAACTGTTCTACCCCCCAGTATACCTCTTCCCGAGGGCCTGCCGGATAGTGTCGAGATGCTTATCAACGATCGTGTTCATTTTGGGTCTTCAGAGACTGGAAGGATCCTGTGGGCTGAATGGCTACCTGGGGCTCTGGAAGATGGCAGTATGCGGTGTATGCCCTACCCAGAGGTTGTTGGTAAGGGACTTGAGAGTATCCAAAGTGCTGTGGATCTGATGGGTAGAGGTGTTAGTGGAAAGAAGCTGGTAGTTGAGTTTTAGGTCTGACTTGGTAGATGCAACCCAAGGAAGGAAACGCGAGACGGACTCTTGCATAGTTATTGCACCAAGTCTTATGATATATATACATCTACTAAGCTCTGACTACATGTAACGCTTTCTCGTCAAATGGTTTACTGTTTTTTTCTCAACGTGGTGTATGCCACACCTTAACCAGCACCCACTCAGTGGGGGTGTATTTCATTCTCCATGATCTAGCCTTTGGATGACATGTGAACCACAGGCAGCGATAACATCAAGTCCAGAGAGAGTCCTGGGTATAGTTACACGTGCTCACAAGAGAGGACCACGCATTTAAAAAAGGCTGCCTGGTACAGCTGACAGCGTCGGGTGAAGTAATATAGGGTAGGCCACGGGTGCACCGCCGTTCCCCTGAGGTTACATTGAGTCAACCACATAGCTAGTCAACTTGACAAATATGGTCATTAAATAGAATCTGCCAGTGTGCTTGGTTTTTTAGAGTCGTAAGTTCGATTAAAGCAGGCTAATCCTAGCAATAGCAACGTTTATCAAGACCTGAAGGCCTAAGCGAGTGAGTAAAACTGCACGGATGTTTCAGGTAGTATTTTCCGCGGTTGTGTTATACCCGGGCCGGGATCTAAGGATAAGTTGAACAAAACATTTGCGGGAGATAAGTTATTAATCAAGCAAGACAGCACGAGCACGGTCTTCTGGGTGTTGGTCTGGTTTGAAGGAGAGACGGGAAGAGACGAAAGGTGGGTCACCTGAGCTATTAACAAAGTCAGAAAAGATGTAACAGTACCTACGATGATGTGATAAGAGTCGTAGCACAGCGGGAGTGTTGCCTAGACAGGTAAGAATTGTATCAGGCGAAGTTGCTTGTCCTTCATGTTTGGGAGTCAAAGTCCGTAGTAATGTCCTTTTCATGTAATGTTTCTCACGTCGCTAGAGCCAGTTCCGGTTCTTACCAAAAAGAAAAAGGGTTCTAGTGCATAAGGCTTTCATCAGGCCACCACAAACTTTGGATACCTGTTGTGTCTGTAAGGGATTTCAGTGCTACTTGATTATGGAGGCTAGCAGGGATAAACTAGGATTGCAAAACAATGTGACAAACTCTAAACGCGCAGTAGAGGGAGCGGCCAGAGCTATCAAACTAACCTGATAAGGCTAGATTTGGCTGATCTGTGAGAGAACCAGAAAACAATAAGGATGGGATCAGTGCCATGGGCGCCCAACGGCACTTTAAGAAGAGCAACATGACCCAATCCAGAACATTTCGACCTATTGGCTCGATAAGTTTTGACTGAACCACGCCGAGACTACAACATACGTTACAGTACTACAGCGAATCGATTACTGCGTACTGAACTGCCGAGATCAATTATTTTTGTCAACCATCGCGCTCTTCCTGAGTTCTATCCCCTCATTCTCCAAAATTTCACTTTTCTAGTCCGCGATAAACGTCAAACTAAAATAGGGGGACGAACAAGTGATTAGGCCTCGGCGCGGCCCGCGCAACAACAAATGGCTTACGCAACAGGTGCTCGCGACTCCTCAACGTCGACAAGAAGTGGCGGCGGGTCCATGGATCCTCAGTTCTCAGCTGCGACAAGGGCCCCTGGGCAAAACTCGCTGTTGACGCTCACCGCCTCGTCGGCTTCGAGTGTCTCCAGCGGCAGCCAGCATCAGAGTGGGGGCGTTCCCAGCACACCCGCAAGCCGACGCTCAGGTGGATGGGACCGACAAACCCTTTCCCCGGCAGCAGCGGCACGGGTCAGAGTTGACGATGTAGGAAATTCCGAACGGCATTTGCATTATTGTACTGAACTGACAGAGGAACAGGATGATCAACCAAGTGTTCCAAGGTCTAAAGAAGGATCTAGAGATGACCTGGATGATTCCTCTGACTCTTCAGCTGAATACATGAGCAGTTATCGGGTTTTGGAAAAGTAAGAATCTCTCAGAGTTACCTTTTCAACTGCTAGCGAGTCGCTAACTTGGAAAAGGAAATTTCTCCAGGCCCCAACGAGCACTGGGTCGCGCTCGAAGCGATTCTTCCAATCGTTCGTCAAAAAATTCAACAAATCCTCTGTTCGTTCGTATTCCCACCCGAAGAAATCATTGACGTCCGAAATTTAACCCCATTACAGGTTACGGATTGGTGCCAAATAGCCAGGTTGGTACTCGCCTTTGTAAGCAGGTAATGCGTGCTAATGCGAATTTGTACTAGCAAGAGCAAGACAGAAATGGTATGCTGTTACCCACTTGCTACCTGGCTCTGTAGTTAGCACTACTGACAGCTATCGCTAGTCATTCAACACACTATTATCGTCTATGTGTTCGAAGGCCAGCTGCAATTAGCTCCCATCTCATATAGACCGAAGCGGGTTCTAGATGTCGGTACCGGCCCGGGAACATGGGCATTGGTGAGTTGTAATCATTCCATCAGTCGGATAATCGGTGTTTTTGCTGACATGTGCCGTTTACTTCATGTAGGAATTTGGTTAGTATCCTCCAACAAAAACTACCTTCATGTTGGATCATACCTAACACTCATCAATAGCTCAAAAATATCCCCATTGCTCTGTCCTGGGCGTAGATATTGAGCCAGTGAAGCCGCCTTACACCAGACCTAACTGTAGCTTCATGACAATGGACATCACCCACGATTGGGACCTCCCTGACGGTGGCGATTTCGACTTCATCCATATTCGACAGCTTGGCGATATCCACGACAAGCGGGCTTTGCTACAATCAGCTTTCAACAACCTGAGGCCTGGAGGATGGGTTGAATTAACAGAATGGATAGCACATTTACACTCACCGAATCACTCGTTAAACGGTACCGCCTTTCGCAGATGGAACGATCTTCTCGAGCAAGGAATGCGTAATATGGGAACAAGCGTGAAGTACCCGAACAAGTTCAAGCCATTGCTGCAGGAGATCGGCTTTGAACGTATTATCGAGACTAGGAACGGTGCGCCTACGAATTCGTGCTATCCTGGAAAGAAACTGCAACGCATAGGTCATCTGATGACACAGAACTGGCTGCTGATTCTTGAACCATTGACGATGCCCGTTTTCACGCAAGCATTAGGCTGGTCTCCGGAGCAAGTGAAGACGTTTCTGAGTGATGTGCGGAAGGAAATTGGCAACACAAAATACCACTCCTTCATGACACTGTGAGTACCACACCTGCAAAGAGATCAACATGCAATTGTGATGAATATCTGCTTACCATAACGATTTAAGAATAACATTTAGTGCCCAAAAACCTTCAGATGGTGCATCAATGTCGTTAGGATCGCCTTCCGCCTCCGTATCTGAAGCCTCTCTGCCCAAGATGGAGTGATCCTTCAATATAATGAGGTACAGCTTGAACTCGGCTCATGGTGCACTATTCCGCCTGCCCTGCGAATCCAAACCCAGTAAAGCAAGGTATCAGTGGTGTATCTCTAGCAGTGTTCTATAAAGAGAAATAGGCTAAGTCTTATGCCAGAGCGTGGTTCTGGGATGGCCATAGAGCGCGATGAATATGGGGCGTCGGCGTCGATCTCCTCGGACCAAGTGGCTGGACAATGCCGAATGAGATGGATGAGAGAAATGTTTGTGGTCTCGGAAGGGGACATTTTAATGCGATGGAATGGTAGATGGCGTTGGTTCATTCTTTTTTCCAACAATCCCCAGTCAGGGGATGATATACAAATTTCAGATAAGGGTGCTTAGAGGTCAGTTTACACCTTTTTTGTAAAGTGTAAAGATGGAAAATTATTCGTCCCAGACAAATTCCAGATCGAGACAATGAAACTGTGCTCAAATCATAAGAGTGAGGATGAGCCCCAGAAAGATTTACGTGTATGTAGGCAACCAGGTTGTTAAACATGGACGTTGAATGTCGTGCACCTATGCACTGCTACAACACATTACGCTCATGTATTTTGCTCAGTATATAGATTTGCACCGTAAAATATCCTTTATTCGCAACCTAAAAGTAGTCAAAAGCAAGTAGACTCATTTTCCAATCTAAACCTGATCTCTAGATCAGACATCATGATCCTTAAACAATCATCTTCGACACCCTAGCCGCCAGGTCCTGAATACTGTAAGGGTTTGTCAGGTCGTTGATAGGCAAATCAATCTGGAACGCATATCTAGCCCAGGACCTGACCTCAATGGCTATGAGCGAATCCATCCCATACTGCACTGCTGATCTTGTAGGCTGGATCTCACCAATCTTCATCGACAGTACTTGCGCCAGCTTGGCAACAAGAGCAGAGCAGACGAAGGGCTGTAGAGCCGTCTCCTTACCCTCGGGTATATCAGCCACTCGCCCTAGAGTATTTCGAAACGCTTTGACGGCCGTTTGTACCGCACTTTCACCACTCTCAGAATCCGATTCGAGTGTTGCATTGTCAGCTGCCTTAGATCGCAAGAGACCAAACTTTGCGTCTTTAGCCCAGGATTGCCACTCTGCAGTAGCCTTATCAATCATGCCAAAGCTGAGAACGATCTGACTTTGCGAGAAACCATCGTAAGAGTCTTGGGCTACCTCTGGCTTAGGTGAACCAGTAACTATAGCACCCTCAACCACGCGGAGAACATCTCTCACTGTAATAGGCCTCAACCCACGGGAAAGAAGAGATGCCTGAATCTCTGGGCGATCACTGATATTGCCGACATCCTCCACATATCCAAGATCTACAGACGAGGCTGGGAGCCCGAGACTTTGTCGGTATCGAGCAAATGTGTCCAAGAAAGTGCTGCTTGCCGCGTAGTTCGACTGGCCCTCGTTGCCTATAACACCGCAGCCTGAGCTGAGCATGACAAAGAAATCGAGGTTGTGTTCAAGGAGGCACGTATGTAGATTCAGGGTGCCATCAACCTTTGGACCGAATACTGCGTCAAAATCTCCTAAAGTGATATCCTCAAAGAATCGATCCTAAGTAGACGGTTAGACGGTTGCAAGCTATGAGCGTGTGGTGGTTTGAGACAGCTTACACTAAGTCTTAAGGCTGAATGTATGACTCCACCAACGGTCGTTTCAATGGATGCAACAAGACGTTGGACAGCTTCGAAGTCACCTACGTCGCAAACTTCAACTCTGGCATAGCATCCGTACGAAGATAGCTGTTGCAGTAGATCGTCAGATTCTATGGCTCGTCGAACGGAACTTGTGGCCAGGATGAGGTTCCGAGCGCCATAGCTAGCCATCCATACGGCAATTGCTCGTCCAAGGCCTCCAAGACCACCGGTGATGATATACGTCTTGAGTTCATCAAATCTTGAGGTCTTGGGTTGTATCTGGATGATAGTTAGTTGAACTGTCGTCAAAGCTGCAGGAGCACATACCTTGATCAATTGCTCCTTGACGTTGTTTGTAAACGACACAACCTGCTTCTGCGGGCTACCCTTCGATATGATCGAGAAGGTTGATGACAAAGAATGGAGGTTAGTCACCGAAATCGGTATGTTGATGTCGATTTCGCGGTTATTCATCATGCCAATAAGAAGTTTGAGCAATCTGGCAGAGCAAATTGTTAGCCACAAGAAGACAAACACGTATTACCCACCACTTACACTGCTAGGTCTTCTCTGCTCTCACGATAGACAGCAGTCGTATCAATGGAAGCAAACATTACGTTATTGCGAGTGGGAGAAAGGTATTCATCTCCACGACCTTCTTTTAGGCCAACTTCGATATATGTCCCACAGTTTGCAACCAGGTTAGATACTTGACCATACTCGCCAGAGCAGGTATTCAATACAAGCTTAAAGGTTTGGCCGTTGGCTATTCGGGAAGCGTTGAGATGGTTGATGTTTGTTGGGGTAACATAGATCTTTGACGATGAGACTCCATGCTGGACAAGAAGCGATTTATCTCTGTTACTGGTGGTGACATGAACATCCAACCTCAACGCCTTTGCCGTTTTGATCAGAGCAATACCTTGGCTTGAAGTGGCGTTGATGATCAGGATTTTCTCAAATTACGTTAGTGCGCTGTCATCTTGTACCGGTTGGCTCCTTACCTGGCCTGTCGAAACTCTCGCAGCTGTAGTAAGCGCATATAATGCGGTAATGAAACACATGGGAATTGCTGCCGCAATCTGCCCAAATTAGTCGGACGTTCTCTCTCACGTCATAGAGCCGTGCTTACCTCGAATGAAAGCCAGTCAGGGATTTTGCAACAGCACTCTGAAGGCGCGAGATACTGTGTTGTAAAAGTCCCTTGCCCGATAAGCGCAACTCGATCTCCTGGTCTGAGTGAAGTGACATTAGCAGCACACCTCACGACTATGCCTGAACACTCGCGACCAAATTCCGTTGCGGCTAGAGAGCCTTGGGCAATCTGACCGTCCTATTGATAGGTTAGCGACGACAATAGAAAATGCCGGTTTTGCTTACTCGCTCGTCGAGTCCGACAGCTTGAACTTCAACCAGTACATGGCCGCTCGGTATGGTTGAGGGAGTGTCTCCTTGCGCCATGGTAAGAGTCTCCAAAATCCCAGGTTCTCTCACGACCAGGTGATATGGAGCCTGTCCCAGCTGTGATGCAGGAGTCTCCATTGATCGAGCGGGCCCGAAGGCATTCTCGAGCTGAGTATCATTCACAAGTCTGCAGGTCCAGAGCTGCCCATCCTTCTCTGCAATTTCGTAATCCAGCTTGGAGATTGGGTCCTTATGCGAGTATTGGATGCGTTCCAAAGCGTGGTAGATGATGTTGCCCACAACATCGCCCTCGCTGCTCAGGTCAAGGGTGTAGAGCTCGAGTTGGCTGTTCTCCATTCGCAGTGTTCGTGCAAAGCCTGTGACCAGTCCGCCTGTGGTATTCTGTGGATCCAGATATACCTTCTCTGTGACCCAGATACATTTGAGATTTTGAGTTAGCCAGGTCTTCAAGGCCTGCAGCTGTTCTGCCCGAAGGGATGCGAGAAAACTCCCTTCAGCGTCATCCACAAGGATGAGCCATTCTCCCGTCCATCGTAAAGAGGAAAGCTCTTCCAGGCTACTAGATGTAGTAGTTACACCACGAGTACGAAGGTGTCGCTCAATGTGATATCTCGTTGGTGAATCGCTACCGATTCCAGCGACATGCACTCTCTCAGCGGAAAGCGGTCCCCGCCGGGTATCAGTCGTAGGCTTTGCTCTAGCCATCATAACTATTGTGCTTGATAGCTGATCGGCATCGCTGTTGTCGTGGCTGGCTTCGATCTCAGAAACGCCATCAAAGTCCTCGCATAGTTCCTGGCGCCATTCATCCATGGTAAGGCCGGGTCCAGAGCGACCAGGTGACCGAGGGCGAAGCCACCAGCCAGTCAGGGGTCCCTACGAACGATTAGTTACGAATCAAATATAATGATTATGGAAACATACCCAGAGGAAGTTTGCTGAAGTCAGATCTGGGAACGAAGGATTAGTCATTTCCTGACATACATCAATTGTCCACGGCACGTACCTTCTGATAGCTCACCCACCAAGAGGTATCCATCGTCGTTCAACAAAGATCGAATGTTCTTCATTGCGAATTTCAAGTCGGCAGTCGCATGCAAGACCTGTTTCAAGGTGATTAGTGATTAACAGCATCAGTAACATGCTTTCAGTACTCACATTGGCTGCAACTACCAAGTCGTACTTCTCAGTAAAGCCCTGTTCCTGAATATCCTTCTCGATATCCAAAGTTTTGAACTCCATTCGGTCCCACTCGGCAAACTTCTTCTTGGCCTTGTCAAAGAACCCGGCCGAGATATCCGTGAATGTGAAGGACTGATAGGCATTGGGCCCTCCAGCTTTGGCGAAACCGCGCAGTAATTCAGTGGTTGCACCACCAGTTCCCGCTCCAATCTCCAGGATCTTCAAGTTGGGGTTCTTATGCGCCAAGAGTTCGGCAACTGAAAGAAGCTTCTGGTTCATGCTTGTTGTGAAAATGCTCTCCTCGTAGAACCTGTACAGCAAATCGTTCTCCAGCCAAACTGCAAGTGCCTCTACCTCTCCTCGGAAGATTCTCCCCATGTTAATGGCCAGTTGGGACACAATGGCTGCATCAACCGTGTGAGAAATGCCCGAGTTCGATACCACAGCAGATATATCATCATACACAGTAACATGACCATTGTCTAGCTTGTGGTGTCTTGACTGACTTTCTTTGTGTAGCTCAGCTTGATCAAACAGCCATGATCGGTACATTTGAAGGTGAGGCGCCAATCCCTTGCCTTTGTCAATTCCTTTCTTGACGATGAGCGGGATCAAATCCTTAACCAAGCTCTCAAGATTGACGAGTTTCTTTTCTGTGGGAAGACTCTTGATCTGAAAGGAGTTGAGCGTCGGGTCATTGCCCAAGATGTCGCCGATGTCAGGTCTCCAAGTCAGCCTAAGCCAAGGGAGAGTGGTCTGGTCGTTGCTCGTAGCTCGGTCCATCTGTAGACCCTCCACTACGAAGAAAGGTCTTGACGACTCATCATAACACTCGACGCTACCTTGAATTCGACTGAAACCCACTGGTGATGTATTGGTATTGCAAGACGCGATGTGCGTATTGCCAGCGGGCATGCGAATCGATATTCTCTTCATGCGGGTTGGCAGCAGCAATGTGTCGATCTCTTGAAAATGACCAGAACGATTCGCCAACGCAGGTGTCTGCAGAGCCGCATCCATCATCGCTGGGTGTAGGAGATATCGCTGGCCGCGGATGGGAGATTGGGAGACCGACGTCATGTTGATCTTGGCAGAACAAGCTGAAAGGCTCGGACGAACACGAACTTCAGAAAGCAGCTGGAATTTGGGGCCATAACCGTAACCTACTCGTTCGAGGGTTTTGTAATAACTCTTCAATGGTACTTGGAGAGGCATATGATGCCAAGATTTCCTATGCAGAGAAACTTCATCATCCTCATCTATCACAAGTCATCAGCTGGGGGCGTCGGTTATTTTGTCATCTGTCACTTACCTTCCAGACATGCAGCCTTTCCATGACAATGACGAATGTCGACGTCGCCTCGAAGTGATGAGATGGTAAAGTCATACCATATCTTGCCAGATCTAGCATTATCATTGTCTGGGATCAGTGTGAGGAAAAGATCGATTGGTGTTTCGTCAGGAAGAATGATGGAGTTTGAAAAGACAAAGTCTTCAAACTCAAATGAATGACTTGCCCAGTCAATTTCTTTGGTCTCTTCTTGTACCTGCATCATAGCCTCCACTACCATTGCGATGCCAGTAGTGAAGGAGAATGTCACAATACCATTCACCTGTGCTATGTGAGCTTTATCTGAAGACAAACATGTTTTCTCTTACATACCTGATGATCAACGAGCCAAGGTGCATCCTCTACAGACACCTTGTTTCTCCATGTGGGAGCTGATGGGTTCACTCCTCGGCAACGAGATCCTAGAATTTCATGTCTTGGTGCTTTGCGGAAACGCCATTCCTCACTGTTTCGCGGCTCGACCCATGGCGTTGACGAATAATCCCATGCATAAGCAGGAAGACTATCCTGTAGATCATTTGGAAGGCGTGTAAGCTTACTTGCAGCCATAGAGCTGGCCTTGTTGACTTCTTCCAGGTCCAGATACTTCCCATTGAGAACCAAGTCTCCAGCAAGAGTCATTAGCTGGTGGCTTGTGTCTACATTCCGAAGCATAGTAGCGAAGTAGGGAAGCTGAGGCGCATTAGGAAGAGACTTGACAATCTCAGACGTAGGCCTAGAGAGTAGCGAGTGGGGACCGAGCTCGACACATAGATCGTACTTATGGTCTGTACCAGTCAGGGCCAATGATACGGCATTGGTATAGAGAACTGGGGACACCAGATTTGCCCCCCAATATTCAGCATCAACCTCGATACCGTTCAGTTCCCGCCCATTAACAGACGAGTACATGGGAACCCGTCCAGCTTTCGGATGCAAAGCACCCTTGAGGTGGCTGACGTACTCCTTCACGACACTCTGCATTGCTCGGGTGTGATATGCCCTAGTCACAGCCACAGCCCTATTGACGATCCCATGGCTGCCAAGTTCTGTTGATATGGTCTTAATTCCTTCCACAGAGCCAGCGAGAGTCAGGTTCTGGGGACCGTTGAAACACGCAATCTGAACATCGTTCCGTTCGAGTGCATCTTGCAGTTCCTTTGCTTCTGGTGCACTCCTTACGGCTAGCATGGCACCCACTGGGGCGTTCTCACAGGCAATTCCTCGATAGTATGCGACGGTAATAGCTTCTCTGGCAGTAAGAGCACCGCAAGCATATGCAGCGGCTGTCTCACCACCAGAGTGCCCAACGACGGCGTCGGGCAGGACACCCCAGCTGGAAAGAACATCTACCAAAGCAACTTGGACGGCTATGGAGAGTGGATGGGCAAGAGTCGGCGAATCAATTTCTTGTTGGGGGAGCTCAGCGTTCAGCTTGTCTAAAAGGGTGTTAGCAATGACTCAATAACAAGATATGCCACTTTTAGACTTACTTATCAAGGACCAAGTCGACGCCTGTGATGACTGGAGCTCTCTCACAACATCATCGAGGATATGTAAAGTATTACGCGCTACCGGGAATGCCTCGAGGAGACGCTTCCCCATTTGTGACCACATGGCTCCTTGGCCCGTGAATGCAAATAGAATACGTGGTTGAACACCACTGCGCGGGGCTGCATTCGACTTCAAAGCGTTGTTTTCCAGCTGACTGATGAGATCATCGATAGTTTGAGCAACAGCGAATGACTTCCATGGTCGGACATGGACATTGCTTCGAGAGTTTAAGGCCCTGACGAGAGGGGCAGTCAAATTGTGACACTCATTATGGCTTTTGAGAAACTCTAGTATGTTGGCGTTGTTCTGATCTCGAGAGCTGCGAGAGGCGCCTGATGTGAAGAGAAGGAAGGATGGCTTGTTTGCTTGTTCGTCTGTATCGCGATGGCCATTTGTTCCATTGATGCCATTGATGCCATTGATGCCATTGATGCCATTGATGCCATTGATGCCATTGATACCATTGATACCATTGATACCACCGTTTATGCTGTTGACCCCGTGGGTATCGTGGGTGCCGTTGACACCATTGGTCTCCCCGTTGGTAAGCTTGGGCGTCTCGTAGAACTCAACGACAGCGTGGGCCGTTGATCCACCTATTCCAAGAGAGTTTACACTTGCTCGACGCAAAGACTTGGAAGGCCAAGGCTGAGGAGTAGTTGGAACACGAACTTTCCATCCATCAAAGTCAACTAGTTAAGGTCTGTTAGTTCGATCTTGAGTAGACAAAGAATTTAGAAGATGTCATACTCTTGGGGTTGGGGGTCTTGTAATTGGTATTTGGGGGAATTTCTCCCTTTTCTAAGGCCAAGACTACTTTTATAAGGCTACTTAGACCACTGGCCGACTCCGAGTGTCCAACATTAGGCTTCGTCTAATTTTTCATTAGTATATGTATCCTGTCGACAAGGAACATCGTTCAAATTTTATCAAATGGACTTACTGAACCAACCCAGAGCGGATCTTGATCTTTACGACTCGCAGAAAAGACTGAACCAACGGCTCCCAGTTCGATGCAATCGCCCACGGGTGTTCCTGTTCCATGACACTCGAAGTATCCCGTCTGACTGAAATCATTAATTCCTGCTTGGGCATAAGCCTGTAAAATAGTATCTGCTTGAGCTCTTCCGGAAGGCTCGGTGATTGCCGGCGTAGCACCAGAACTGGGGCTGTCAGTAGACCAAAATCATATTAGCTAGTCATACATGGACGTACCTGTTGGATGATGTGCCTCTGATAACGGCCCTGATGCTATCGCCATCTCGGATCGCATCGCTCAGCCTCTTAACATAAACAGCATTGGTTCCTTCTCCGCGTCCATAACCATTGGCACTCGCATCAAATGTCTTGCACTGACCATCAGCGGCTATGGCACCTAGACGTGTCAAGGACAAGGCATAATCGGGACTCAGGAACAGATTGGATGCGCCAATCACTGCACCGTCACATTCACCTGCTTGAAGTGCTTGGCAGGCGAGATGAAGGGCTACCAAAGCCCCAGAACAGGCTGTATCGATGGTAACACTGCATGCGGCGTATCAGCTTGGTTTTCGATCTCAAGTCACAATCTACATATGACGGAAAGTGAAATTCTTCTGACGTACCTTGGGCCACCCAGATCGAGAGCATGGCTTATGCGATTTGCAAGCATGGTTCGAGTTGTTCCAATGGCAATAAATGTTGGAAGATACTCGGGGTCTTGCATAAGCATATCATGGTAATCACTGACAAACATGGCACAATAGCATCCAATCTTTGAGCTCGAGATCTTTTCCATAGGAATATTGGCTGATTCAAGACACTCATACACGACTTCGAGCAACTGCTTTTGCTGAGGGTCCATGGCTGTCGCGGTGTCTTTGCTTATGCCAAAGAACTTGTGGTCGAACTGCTTGATATCCCTTCTGACGAAGTGGGCACCTCTGAACGCTTGCTCACCCTTTTGATTAGGATCCATGGACAGGAAGTTCTCGGCATTGAATCGATCTTTGGGGATCGCTGTGGCTGACGAGCGTCCTGCCCGCACATGATCCCATAGGTCTGATGGCTTATCAATGCCGCCGGGGAGACGGCATGCCATGCTCACGATGGCAATTGGCTCGCGCCATTGTGAAACCTGAGAAGGCATTGCGGAAAGTAGAGACGTCGAAGCAAGTATGAAATCAGAGTTCAGCGCGGGAAACTGTTTGTACCCGGAAAGGATTATATGACAGAGCTAGAAGCAATGACTACGCCGTATACATGCAGACCAAGGAGCACTACATATCTATACGGATAAACTAACCCATCATTTTTGGTCATCAGTGGACTAACACCCATATCTGCGGTCGACCCCCTGGCACATTGCCACCTCCTAGTCTACTCCACAGATTATGCAGCGCTAGAATATGGCGAGCCAGGCTCATATGTGAGCTCCAGTCCCGATGTAATGAGATGTTGGTTGTGATTATAGTCGTAGAGCCGAGGTATGAGGCACGGCCCGCCCATATGATACACTGCCAACCGTCCTCAGCCCCTGTATATATGTGCTCCGAGGCTGTGATTGAGACCAACAGACCAACAACGTTTGGAATGGGAGCATTTTCCGCATAAAAAGCTAAAGTCAAAACAGGGTCACTTCCCACCAGAGCGGTTTGTCTTCGGTGATTATTCTAGCTTTCTACCAAACCAAGACCCGTACGATCAGATCATGCATGTATATGTACAGCCGTTGTATTATTTAATTGAATCCACAGAACCAGTGGAGCTACAGTGTTCAATGCTGGGTAGAATCTTTAGCGATCCTCAAACTACTGGTCGATATTCGATGTCAGTTGATGCCACCGACCGCCTCGCGCAGGTCAGGGTTTGACAGACAACCCTGTCCCGCCTGTCACGTCGAGTTCTACCAACGCTAAAACTCTCATGGTTACATGGCATATATCCCGCAAATTTGTCCCGTTCGCAGGGAACGTCAAAGGATCGACACTTTGGATGTATGCGTGGGCCCACAAAGCCCATGCAGCTGTCATAGGACAAATCCTTCCATTTGTGTACGAAAGTCAAATTCTGGTGATATTTTAGGCGAAATGAGCTTGGTCTCGCTAAAACAAGGGCGCTAGCTCTCAACAGGAACGGGAATTGCTCCAAAACAGCTCACACCCGACAGAACTAATGCATGGCAGGTTCGATGGCACCATTGGACAGTCCGGACCGTTGGAATTGTAGGGATACGAAGCATGGCCTGCACGGAAGAGCCGGATGACCAATCATACGGCCACGGCAAGCACATATGTGGCTACCGCGGTAAATGCTTGCTCGGTAACGAGGTAAGTAGCAAGAAATTCGTCATCTGACCTACCCGATAGTTGGACTCTTGGGACCGACAGGGTCAACTGTCATCGTTATCAAGACTTAGAACACGGAGGTTACATCGATCTTTGAATACTTCTGTACAATGCATGATATTCCTGAATCTTTTCTACTGACGCTTTACTTAGTTCACGTCGATTATCGATCATGCAGCCGGGGCTATTTGGATGAATAAATCTCAGGCGGGGGCTCAACTTGAATGTTTTAGCGCGATTTGCTTCGAAAGTTCCATCGATCTCTGCTGATATCAAACAGGAACAAGGTAGGTATCAATAAAAATGGCCCGATAAGCATATCTAACATCCCTTTGGGACGGTAAAGTGTGCATGTACTTGTAAACGCTACGATCGATAACACCTTGCCACGCGGAAGTGTCATGGGGAACACGTACGTATAACGATGCCCACATGGGGCCAGGATATGAAAGCTCAAACCACTCTCATCGAAGCTAAAACAACACTAGCCCAGCGCCTATACGTGGCAACATCAGACTCGACCGCACTATATTTGTTACCCTTGTTCGCTATTACAAATGTCCGGGCTGTATACTCGAAATGGTTACAATTTTCAACACCCGCTAGCATTCTCAAAGGCACTAAGAACTATGGCACTTGGAAGACGAAGGTAGACTAGGTGAGGTTGCAGCTAGCTGCCAATCATTTCATCCGCCTTGCTGTATTTGACCATCCTTTGTTGAAGAATGCCGTGGGAAGTCTCTCACAGATCGAGATACTTGTTGAACCACCTCCATTTACTTGCATATCCTACATGAGGGTCTAATATAGAATTGCCCGCATTATAGCTATAGAACCAAATCCAAGCAAGTATTCGAGATTCATATCGTTATAAACTCTCATACATCGGCTAAGATGAAAAAGCTTTTGTCATCTCGCAGACGAGATAGCTCTGAATCTCGTGTCAACGGAAAGAAGATAAGTTCATTATGAATCAGTCCTCTGTAGATCCCTCATTCCTATATCGCCATTCTACCCGCCGATGCAGAGCAATATTCCCTCAAGAGAATGCCACGAGCATACCACAAAACCCCCCTATCGGTCAAGTTTGTAACACAAGCTTGAGGTTGCAGCCAAGCTCACCGCGTACTTCAGACACAGTCTTGGTTCTCTTGATCTTATCATAGATCGTGGCCACGATACATGGGCTCATCCATGTGTCACATAGTTCCTCCAAAGATACCCAGGCTGGTAGATTTATTGGCTGGATCTCAATGAGAATCTCAATCCAGGCTTGAGAAACACCGGGCAATGAACAAATTCCACAGAGTCCTATGCTTTGACACGCAATATCCAGCGACTAGCCCAGCATGTGGTTTTTCACCAGATGCCGGGGATAAATCTCCAAGGGACTCGCCTGCAGTACTCAGTCCACGCATAGCCATACTTAACGGAACAACTTTTCTCGTCCCGTATACATCGATGAACGAGTAACGCGGCCATCCACAATGCATATGTCCACACAACAGCCTTTGTGCTACCCACCAAAGCGCATGTACTGAAGGACAAGAACAAGTCGCCCACGTAATTGGCATGTCGGGACCATCCCCACCAGCCGCTGCAGAGAAGAAGACTGGTATGTTCTCTGCCATCAGATGTTCTGTATGATGCCACTATGTATTCTGCGGGCTTGCCCCAGATGTTGCATTTTCCACCACTTGATCTCACCTTTTCTTTTTGGTCGTTGACAGAGCGGAAGAGTACGTAGCCTGCGACACCAAGAGCAAAAAAGAAAGTGAGGAAAGGCGCTGGGGCGGAAGAAGGGTATAGACCTAAGTATTGCCCTTGTATCGTGTAAGTTGTGGGCAAAAAGCAGAAGCATCCCCATGACAAATAGAAACCGTAGTGGTCGAACTTGACGTCTATGGTCCGTAAGTACCACGATTCATTGATGAAGAAATCGACCACATATAGAGTCTGAAGCGCAGTGACGAGGATCAACGATGATTCCACGTATCCCTGATTCTGGTACTGAAAAGCCATATTCGAGAAGTCTCTTTTGTTATGTTAGTGAAAGTCATCGTTTACTTGAAAGACTCACATCAAAGTCCACACCATCATTCCAGCTCTACCGTTGCTAAACAGCTTGAAATCGAAGTTATCGCCCAGCCGAGGATTTAATTCAATTCCCATAAAAAAGTCATACAAGACAGATCCTAGCTCGCGAGTCAGTGCTGAAATTTGCGGTCTTGAATGAACTTACCGCTAAATTTCCTATCTTCTGGATGTGTTGGAGCTATGTATGCTTTGGCAAAAGCAAGTGCCGAAATAACGAAACCAGCCAAGTTCATAGTTCCGATTAAGCTGCTCCAGTTGCGTGGTATGAAAGCAGGGTCTAGGATATCTAGCCAACTGAGTGTTGCATAAAGGAGATGTGTAACTACCCAAGCTGAAAGCCCATTGGTCTTGTAACTAAGAAGATATCCAGCAGGAGTGTGCTGGCCGTGATGCTTCTCGCCAGGTAAAAAGCAGTAGAGAATTGCCTGCAGGCCCAGCCAGCACAGAACGGCAGCTATACCCTTGGTGGTGATTCGAGGCCCGGATTGAGCACATATAGTCCAGAATCCATGGGTTTTCACAGCTTTCGTGAAGTCCGAGAGAGATCCGTCATACTGCGCAAGTGTGATGAATATCGATATTGACGCCAGTGGAGCTAGAAATAACGGCGAAGCTGCAACCAGAGATCGTAGCCGTGATCGACCAGGCCCATTACGACCCCAAATGCCAGCACCATCGACAATGGGAGCGCCAGTCGAGATCGCAGCAGCTTTAGTTGGTCGAGATTTCCTCGGTCTTGTCAAAGTCGTCTGCGAGCCTGCTGCTCCTGACAGGCCTTCAGCTTTTTGTGCCATGATTGACACGCAATTATTTCGGGGCTTGATGAAGGGATCGTGAGAGAATAGAAACAAAACTCGCAGTAGAGTAAGTTGCGGTATAGGTAGAGCTTAGAACGGCCACCGTAGTTTTGGTGGCTGGAGCCTGTATGATACCGTCATCGATCACCGATTGATCTACGGTCCGGCCATGGTTAGGGTTGCGGTGGCTTGCATCTAAGCCGAATCGTTGCTTTTTAATGTCTGAGAGTTATGCAATTTACGCGGTACGCGAGATTGTTAGTGGATTTAATGCTTGGTGATCATCATGTTGCCAAGCTCCTTAGTGAGACACATTGGTGGCTGGCCTCACCTGGCACCTTGTATCTAGCACGGGGCAACACAGCATGAAAGCAGCGCCATGCGGCATAGCCTTAGCATTAAGAGACAATAATTTTCCAGAATGGACTGTTGTTGAAGAATATTGCGACGGCTGAAAATGCAGACTGAGCCTGCACAAGCAAGAAAAGTACCTTGATGTCATGCAACAATCGTAGCTTCTTCCCTCTGAGTAACCCCCAAAACAAACCATATTCACTCACACTAAGTAGGGCGCCCTGCTTCAACGGCCGTGGTCCTACCGTCAAGTTCCCGCTCATCACCACCAGCCGTGTCATCCCAACCCTCACGATCATCTTTTGGCAACCTGACAAACACAACATCCAAAGCCAGACCGAGCATCGCCAGACCAATAGCAAAGTAAAGAGCCGCTCTGTATCCCTTCACCTCGTCATCATCATTTGTTCCAACCTCTGTCTCAATTGTTCCCGCAAACCCTTGGCCCAAGCTGTTTCCGTAGAGGTTGAGAGTTCCTATCAGGCTGCTAGCTACGCCCTGTTGGCGACGACTGACACTGTTGCTGGCAATCACTTGGGCAGCGACGTACACCAGATCTGGGCAGAATCCGAAGAACATCATGGCGGGAAACAATTGCGCCCAGTACGTCTGTTGAACTGGCATTGTAGCCAGAAGGATATTTCCAATAATGGTTGTGCCCACACCGATAGCCATTATCCATTGCGCTGCCACACGAGGGATAAGCCAGGCTGCAACAAATACTGCAAGAAGAGAACTCAGTCCAAACGGGACAAAATGGATGCCTGTCTGTGTCAGAGTAATATCACGCAGGAGAACTTGCCAGGCCACAGAATACCATAACCCAACACCAAATGCCATATACGATAGCAACACAACAAACACAAGAGCTGTGAATGTTGGCGCTCCGAAAATGGACAATGGCATGATAGGCTCCTTAGCATGACACTTGTCCCAGTATAAGAAAGCGATAAAGAGAAGAGCAGAAAGAACGACCAAGGCGATTTCGTAGGGAGTATTCCATCCGACTGATGGTGCTTGGCTGTAGAGGTTAGACTCGCGTATTATAGTACGACAAAGCTTACTTACTTGCAAACGACATTGAAGAGGAGAAGAGCGCCTAGTCCCATAATGGCACCTGGGATATCAAGATGTCCTCCTTTATCTATCGGCGTTTCTTTGGGCATAAGATATGCCAACCCTGCCAGATTCAGAGCCGACACAGCAGCACTAGGAACAGACTAACAATCAGCCGATGACCGGATTAGCTGCAACATAACCTACATGAGAATGAAAAGCCAAGTCCAGCTGAGATTGTCCAAAAAGGCGCCAGTCAGCAGTCCCCCGATCATCCCACCCAATGGAGGCGACGCCGCAAAGAAGCCCAGGACGACATTTCGCGATCGTCCAGGCGGAACCATGGTTGTGATGATTGATACAGCGTTGGGCATGAAGATGCCCCCACCGACGCCGGTCAACGCGCGCACTGCGATGAAGGAATCATATGTGTTGGTGAAGGCGTTGACGAGTGAGAAGAGCGTGAAAATTGCACACCCGACTAATGTAAGTTGCTTATGACCATAAATTGCTCCCAGTCGGCCAGTCACTAGAACGAACGCGCCTTGGGTGAGTCTGTACCTGTTAGTAATAGTTGGAGATTGTAGCGAAGCAAGCTTACGGGTATGATGCAACCATCCAGTTGGCTTGTCCAGGGCCAGTCTCACGCCCAAGATCTTTACTCAGTGCAAGACCACCTACAATGGTTACCGCGTTCGAGATGAACTGGTCGGATTATCAATAAGTCTGTAGCTAGTCCTCGATTTTGGATCAGGCAAGAGGTTACCTGGACAGTATTGGCGCACACCAATAACGATGTGATCAATCGTCGCGATGCTGGACTCGTGGTGAAGGCAGGGTCAGGTTCAAATACCCGGCCGACGTGACGAGTCACTGTTTCGATGGATCTATCTTCATTCTCGCTTCTTACCTCGAGAGTCATCGCCTCGACAGGCGCTCGAAAGACAGTCTGAGTAGTTGCCATTTCCCAAGTAGTTTCTGCGGATAGAATTGCTGCAGGAATAAAGATGCAGCACAAGAGGTTTTGGATTGTAGATTGCGATGTAACGCTTAAATAAATCGGTAAATTTATGTCAGCCCGTCTTCCACATCTTGAGAAAAGGCGACCGCCTCACGCAATTGGCGGCGGTCAAAACCCCCTCAATCTTGGTGATTGACGCCGTTCAACCAGTCTCCTTGCACGCCCAGATGTACTCGCGTTCTGCGAGCCCCACTTGCTGATATGAGGTAGACAAGTGACCTCCTGGATCACTTTAATTCCTGGCAAAATGAAGTACTCGCACTTTCAACGAGGTACTTAGCATTAAGCTGTGATTGTGCGCAGAACTAAGTATCTTTTAGCGATACATAACTATTGGTCAGATATTCTAATCGATATAACGCAAATACATCTCAGCGTGCAAACAGGTAGCATTTACATTTGGACATACGATCCTAACTGGCGCGCGAATCATGTCGCCGTGGCCGGATATTCATTGTTGTGAGTTGACATTATAGCCAGATCACTTTTGTTCATGTGACGACCTTTGGCGTGATTTATCCGTGCATTACTTCTCTCTTTCTATTCAGGCGTCTTTGGAATGGGGGAGATCTTGTTGCTATTATTTACTGACACACGGCGCCTAACTTCAATTTAAACATATAACTCAAATGAGTTCACTGTGGGCTGCAGCAACCGATAGCGATCCGTTGATATGTCAAACTTCAGGTTTGTCATTTATTCATCTGCCAAGCGAGAAGCGCTCATTATACTATTTTCGTAATCACTCATCAGAATCGTATCATAATACTTAATTCACCCCTCAGAACAAGTCCACCTGACACTTGCGCGTCAATGGTACGTCAGCGGCAAACACCAACTTCTTGTTTTTCTCGTCATACTCAGCATGATCAGTACCCTTGGGCCTGGAGCGGACTCCCAAAACAGTGATGGTCTCGATGCCAACCCCAGCGTCGTACTCAAAGGTGCCGCTGAAGCTCAACTTGCCCGTGGTGTACTTGAAGTCAATCTCAGATGCGGCATCAACAACCACAGACTCTCCGTCATCGAGATACAGGGATCCTTCGGCCTTGCCGTCAAGACCAGGCGCGATGACAAGGTTGAACCCCTTCTTGCGCAGTGCAGTAGTGGTGTTGGCACTCTCTGCACGCTGGGGGTAGATGATGCCGCCCTTGTAATGGACCTTGATATCGGTGAGTTCAACCTCTGCGGACTCGTACTGGCCGCGTCCACGGATTGGCTTGCCAGTGGACCACTCGTAGAAGATGTCGTCAGGCAGGTAGTACTCGAGTTCTGTGCTGTTCTCCTTGGTAACAGGGCTGACGAGGATACCGTCGCCGTAGAAGAATTGGTGGTCGATAGAAAAGGTGTTCTTATCATTGGGGTAGTTGAAGAACAGAGGGTTGAGAGCAGGCGTACCGGTCTGGTTCTGCTTGTAGATGGCTGTGTAGATGTAATCGACTATTTTTGTGTTAGTTTTATTCGGACATCAAATCAGAGAACTTACGGAGCTGGTATCGAATGGCAATTCCGTTTCGAGCTGCTTCAGCAACCTTGGGCCAGCGGTAAAACTCCTGGGATGACGCTGAAATCTCGTTGTGGTTGCGGAAGAAGGTGTAGAAGCTACCGAGCGTCGCCCATCTAGCGCAGAGTGTCTCGGTGACATTGCCACCAAAGCCGCAGACGTCAGAGCCAACAACAGGGATCTGGTAGATGGAAGCAAACTGTAGGATCTGTCCAATACTGAAACGGTATTGATCCCAGATTGAGAGGTTGTCTCCGAGCCAGTGAGAAACATCCTTACCCGATCCAGCAAAGGTGCTTCGGGTGATGACTAGAGCACGCTTATCGGGGCGTCTGGCGCGCATAGCATTGTGGGAGTGTGTTGACATTTGAGCACCGTACAAGTTGTGTGTATCGTATTGGAGGTAGTCTCCGCTCTGAACGAGATCAGTGTCAGTTGTGCCATCAGCGAGCGTAGGTCCAGCGCCATTCTGAATCATGTAAGGAGGCTGGATGAGCTTTCGGTTGGGGAGACCCTTGCACTCGTTGGAACTACAGCCAGAGCCTGTCGCTTTTCCGTTCTGCCAGGAGGAACCAGGACGTCCGTATTTGTTTTGGCCCCAGTGCTTACGAGTCGCCCAGTGTCCAACACCACGTTGGCGATGGGTACGGACCTCGAGGGAGCGCTTGGGGTATTGGGCAACGACAGAATCACGCTTTCCAGAGCCGTGGGAAGGAGGTTGAAGACTATCAGGGAAGCCAGGAATAGGAGCACTGGGACCATCTCGGACCGGGGGGGCCTTTGGTGGATCTCCGTCAACCTCAGCGAATTTCTCGGGAGTAGTGTTGTTGCCGGGATAAGGGCGGTTGAAGAAGTTGGCAGGCTCGTTCATGTCGATCCAGAGACCGTCAATATCAGGACCGTTCTTTCCATCAAAGAAGTTCACAAAGAGATCACTCCAGTACTTTTGAGAGTTGGGGTTGAACCAGTCGGGGAACACACTAGGGCCAGCCCATACAACACCTCGGTAATCTGTGCCGTTGGGCTCCTTAATGAAAGTGTCATACTGGCGACCTGAGTCTAGGGCGGGGTTGGACTCCATGTCGTACACAGCAGGATCGACCATGACGATATAGTGCTGATCCCGTGCGTGGATCGTGTCGACGAGATCCTTGTACTTATCAGCAGGGAACCTCTCAGGGTCGATTGTGAAAATGCGACGGCGATCCATGTAGTCGATGTCAGTCCACATTGTCTCGAGTGGGATACCAGCAGCAGAGTAGTTAGCCACAACAGCAGCAACCTCGTAGACATCGCGGTAACCATATCTGCACTGGTGGAAACCAAGACCCCAGTAGGGTGTCATGAGAGACAGGCTGACGATCTCAGCATACTGTTTGGCGACATCTCGGGGTGAAGGTCCAGCAACGAAGTAGAAGTCGAGGACACCTCCGATGATGTTGTACTCGAGGAACTGGTTACCCTTCTTCTTGTCGATGAAAACGTCCATGGCATTAGAGTTGAGGAGGAAAACACCATGGGTGCCCTTCTCACGATGGTCAAAGTAGATGGGGTGGGCACCATAGAGGTTTTGACCTTTGGGGGTGCCATAGGAATCGCGTGTGTAGATGGTTCTGGTGTAGTTTGTCGAGTTGAGCATGAAGGGGTCGCTGTGCTCGCCGAGGCCATAAAGATGGGGACGTTCGGGCAGCTTGGTCTTGATGTAGACATACTGACTCTCAAAAACGAGCTTGCTGCCCGAAGTGTCGAAGAGAACGTCACCAGTGTCTTTGCGAGTGACGGAGAATGAGAAAGGATCCGCCTTGAACTTGAAATGGAGCTTGGAGTTTTTGGGGGAAGCCCATTGGCCATAGCCAGGACGGGGGAAAATGTCGTCAGGGACTTGGTAGACGGTGTTGTTGGTATCCAATATCTTGACATGCAGACGGTCTTCGGTCTGGTACTCGACTTCAAGCTTCAGCTTGGGAAGATCAATACCAAAGACATCGCAGGCCTCCCCAGCGAGAGAAAGGTCTGCGTAGAAGCCGGAACTCGTCTCCCAGTGCTTGGTGGCCTTGTAGCCAGGGCACTTGGAGAGGTCCTTTTCGTAGAGGTCTCTGCGGGGTTTGTCAAGGTCTTCGACGCCAGCCTTGCTCTGTGCGAAAGCGGTGCCACTCAAGGCAATCGCCGAGGTGATCAGCTTCTTGAGAAACATGATGGATTGTTGGAGAAGAGCTGTTGCTGCTGTCTGAAGCTCTTGAATCCAGTTTGCGCAACCCGCCCTCTTATATATACTAGTTTTGTCTTGGCGATCGTAACCTCGAGCTTAAACTCTCGTCACTCCGCATGCTAATGTCACTGCCCCGGTGCGGAGACTCCGCCAGCCAGGAACACAAACGGGAGGGAGCTTCCGTGGGCAAGGCCGCTGTAACGGCTGTTCACAGCGTCATTTAGAGCAAGCCGTTGGAAAGAAGCCATCGTTTAGGGGATCATATTCCATGATATGGCCGAGAAAAGAGCCGGGTCCAAGTTTTCGTTGCGTGATGCTGTGCAAGGATGCGTCGATGATGCATCATCTTTCAGAGCGGAGACTCCATTTGCGGGGTTGGGGGAGGTCAAGTGCGCTGTAGCGTTGGCTAGCCCTATTCCCCAGCTTTTTGCATCCAAGCCAAGAAAACTCTGTTGGTAAAATTAATCGGCTGCACGTAATCCCAGCGAGTCAAACCTTGCCTGACTGTGTAAGAAGAATCCAGGATTGGCTCAGTGTCGGCCCGAAATTATGCATGATTTTTAGGAACTGGTGAGAGCAGATGGACGCCATTGACGAATCAATCAAGTTTGCATATTGGTCGAGTTTGTTTTAGGGAATGATCGTTGCAATAGTTTGCGGATTAAGCGTCGAGGCACAAAAAGTAAAACGGACAATTGAGGGCTCCAGATCTCGTGCTAACAGTCGAAGTCCATAACAGTTCACGGCTCTTTTGATAGTGTCATATCACTCATTCTTGACATCCACAACATGACCGCATGATGCCCTACTCCCTCTTCCTTTCCTTCACTGGACCGACTTCGGTCACCGGCTCGGTGGCACTCTTTTTAGTTGCCCAAGTCCTTGTTCTTTTAGCGGCAATCCCCAGGTCAAAGCAAAGATTCCCATGGGGAAGTGATCCGGGTATGGGGAAATTTCCGATGATCCCTGTTGGTCAAGGTGGTGTCAAATTTGTTCAGTCATTATACCATTAAGTATGAGTTACACATGTCGAGCCTTTTTGTCATAGGACCGTTCGACTTGCCCGAAACATCACGCCAAGCCGAGAGTATGTCGGTCAATTATGTCAATCATAACATACCATTCAATTCCGCCCTTCACACAGCATACCACGTGCAACTGGGGATAGCTTCATGGGACATTGGGATCTGCTATTGCTAACGACATTAAGTAATAATAATATGACTTAGCACAGTGAGCAAGGCACGTACCTCGGTTACCGGATCACCCGGGTAGAAGCGGGCTTCGATACAGGGTAGCTCGAAGGATTCATTTTGTTCACATGTTCAGGCAAGTCAGCAGTTTTGAGAGACATGATGTTTGTTTCTGATGTCCCGCATTGTTCTGCGAGACTTGATGTCGTGGAGATCATGCATTTCCCTCGTTGTGTTTCATCGCCGGCAACGAGCTCGCCAGAAAGCTTACGATCAGCGTCACTGAACAATGATGGCTCGCCGCCTGGCATGGAAACGTCGAGTGTTAATACGTAACTGACAACAAATGAATAGAAAAAGTTGCAAATGATCTTAGAAAACAGACGATTACCTACCCTTCCAGCAGAAAATTCACGGCCGTAGAACGAGAATCATCCATGGTGAACTCCGAACAATGATAACGTGGGATTCAAGGACCCACTTGTGCTTATTTTGACCAGGCAGCCAGTTTCAACCTTCAATAATTTTGATCAAATGCAATCTCAAAGGCGCACGAGTATGCTGCAAAGTACGCAAGACATTGCATCCGACACCAGGATCGTGGGTGCGAATAACGATAGCTATCCTTTGGTCATCTGTTTCCACGGTTCAGGGGGCTCTTGCGCCTCATGGGAGCCCCTGGCAAACTCACTCAGCAACTCGTATCGAATTCTTCTCTGGGACCGTCGGGATTCTGAAGTGAAGCCTAGCACAGCAGTAACTACGCTACTGGGATACCTCGATGAAGCTCACTTATCTTCGAGCTTTGTGATCGTGGCCCATTCTTATGGCGGCACCTTTGCAAGGCTGTTTCTCGAACAGAGACCGCATCAAGTCGCTGGAATGGTCCTGGTCGAGACTGGACAAGAAACTGCAATAGACTCCAAAGTTGAGAAGAGGCAGTACGATAATCAAATCTTGGGAAACAAACCACTGGTCGTTATACGTGGCAACACCCTCGTCGACAAGTGGAGGGAGTACAATGAGAAGCTTACTGCCAGTGGTACCACTTCAAATCCAATTTTGGAAATGCAAAAACAACTCCTTGACGCAACAGATAAAGAAGATGAAAGGTTGAAGAAGGCTCAACTACAACTTTCGAGGAACCATAAATATGTTCACATTCCGGATTGTGGACATGGGGTCATTAGTCAAAGGCCTGAAGCAGTAAGAGAGGCTGTTGATTGGGTCATGGAACACCTGTATACGCAAGGAGGTGCAGCGTTAAGAGACGATACGCATTGCATATCACCAGTGGAGAATGAGACAGCTTCGAAAAAGGGTATTGGGGCACGACTAAAGGGAGCAAAGAGCATTTTCCGTGTCAAAAGTGTTTCTAAGCTATTTAGAAAATCAGATAACTGATAAGGGGTCAATTCAGTGCTTTGCTCTGGGAAGGATTGGGGACAAGTCAGATTGTTAAGAATTCGACGCTCTGAGAAATGAAATGTTTCCATACCGGCATACATTTAGGCTCTGCAGTTGGCCATTGTCAGCGGGCATTAACCATCAAATACCTGGAAGGGCCCTATCCAGAGATTGTAGTCTCCAATCCCATTATGTATTCAACAGGTATTGATTCGGTGATACGACAAGTCGACTACAACAGCTGACGTATGGCAAGCCGAAGTTGTTGCCGGATCGCAATCCCTTCGCCGGTATATATATACCTGCGCTCGCGCCTTCCTAATCTTCCATTTCATATCGATAACAACAACAATATCCATATTAATCACAAAACAAAGACGACAAAACTCAACCGTCATGACTTCACGCGATAAGACTCAGCAGCAGACTTCAGATGAAACGCAGAAGGAGTTTCGGGGGCAGGACGCTACGTCAGAGCCTGAAAATATACCTAAGCAACCAGAGCCACTGATGGATATCGAGGAAGAGGAAGAAGTTGAGTCTAATAGTGGAAAACAAGATGATTGCAAGGAATGCTGCCCTGTGTGTCGATCTGGGGGGCAGAAATCATGAGTGATATCAGCAGGCGTTTGATACGATGCCATACCATACCGTGGTAGAACTTATGCTGGCTATAACAAATCAGTGCTATACCTGACTCTACCGCCTTTATGAGTTCAATAGACCAGAAAGCAAACTAGAAAATGTGCTGTTCTTCTGTCGACTTGGGCTACTTTCACCATATTCGTGCGTGATGTCAATGAGCATAGTGCAAATCCTACCTATTGTGGCTTCGCCGTGCTTCATCTTGGAATTCGTATCGCCAGGCACTTTAATGTACAGGAGCCAGCAGAAACAAGTCAGGAGCGTTCACCCCCACTGCTCTCGAACTTATTGGAGAAAAAAGAAAGATAACACAATAGGAAGGCAAAAATGATCGACCACGCCAGGATTCGAACCTGGAATCTCTAGAGATTACGGGTAATAGGAGCCGAAATCTAGCGCCTTAGCCATTAGGCCACGCGGCCAAGTTCTTGGATGACGATGGCGACGGTTAGAGATCTCATACGCTGACACAGAACGATCGTCATTAACTCTTCTGAGTTGACCAGAACACACTCTGTCTTTGGTGTAGAGTCTATTCATAGATGAGGGGGGGCGGTGAGCTTTCTAGACTGGACCCTTGGTAAGAAAGATCCCAACAGCACGCGCAATGTCTGCTCTCTTGCTTAGGATATAGACAGATCCTCTTAACAGCCTATTTGGTGGAAATGGCGGTTTCGAAGTCACCCAAAAACCTCCAAAAAGTCTCTTCGCGCCAACCTTTCGCTTTCCAATCATTTGCAGATTTGGGAAACGTATCAATGACTCCAAGCACTGACATATCGTGAGCAAACACGAAGAAGATATTGTCTTGAGCATATGCCTTCTGTGCTTCTTTGACCGTTTGTAGAGCTTGATCTATGTCATCACCAATCGCCGGTTCGAAGAATGTCTCCCCAGCCTTACGTCCACGCTTAACATTAAGCTCATCGAATACACTCCCAGGACAGCGGGACAGATGTAAACGAAGAGATTCAGGCAGTGGAAGATGGTCGGATAAGTTTCGGGGGTAGGGGAGATATTGCGACGGACGAAGCTCGCCGCCGTGATGGCAAAGATCACCGCCCATGAAGATGAAGGTATCTGGGCCAGTAGTTGTACGTGCAAGGCCAGATAAATGGCCAATGGCATGTCCAGGTGTGTCCAGAAGGTAGAAAGATCCATCACCGAAGAAGTCAAAGGCCCGAAACGGTCCAAGCCGTAGAGAGGTTTCCTCAAAATCAATTTCTCTAAACTTTCGTCCTCTGCACAGTTTGTTAGGCATAATGATAACCCCTGTCTCGTCGTATGACTCACTCAAAATCTACTTCACGCACTGGAGATTCTGGATTAGCTGGGTATCCAGGGCAGAATGCCTTTTTAAACCCCGGGCCAACGACAAGCTCAGTAGATCCAGGAAACGTCGTGACATCCCCAATATGATCAAAATGATGATGGCTAATCATATGTTAGAAGTTGAATCTCACAACATTCTTATCACTAACCTCCAAATCACAGTGTCGATTTCTGAAGGCTGCATGCCGTTTTCCTTGAGTATGTCGGCCACATTCTTTGGCACATCCAGCCCCAGATTTGCTTCGGTTATCGTCTTGACCCACATTGGAGAGAAGTTATCAAGTGGATTTTTGGGAACTCCAAGGTCGAATAGTACTCTCTTTCCCGAAGGACCCTCGACTAAGAAGGACCACGTTGTTGCTGTAGGCATTATGTCCATGCCCTGCATTGGGGGCTTCATGAGAAGGGACAATGGTAGGTTTGACATTCGTAGCGAAGAGTCAATGATGCTAACGTTTGCCGGCTCCCCACTGGGCACCTCAAAGAGTGGCCGTTCAGTCATAGTGAGAGTGGGTATTGATTAGAAGAATGTTAGTTGGTAGTGATTAGTCTTTGAGTGGGGAGTAGGCCTCTTATAGTCTTATTTCTGAGCTATGCGTTAGACATTTGACATCGTGACGTCAGATAACGTTAAGTGAATAAGTAGGAAGAAACATGGACTAACTCAGGGACCGGCCTCGGGACAATGACACATGATATGGGGTGGGTGCGAATTTCATAAGCTTACTTAGATGATAGTTTTACTGTAACAAGCCTGAGTACTTTGTTCTTGTGGTTTTTATGGGAGAAGGAAACATATCGCGGACTGTGTCGCTGCCCTATATTTGAACCCGCAATGGAATATTGAGCAGTCTTAGACCCGAGGAGACGACATAACGTTTATTTACCTCTTTATTGTAAAACTCTTGATATCTCTTGGCCGCCTATTACCACCGTACTTGGGTGACGGCCACAATGAACGTACCTTCGCCAGCGGCGACATTGGTGTAAAAGTCGGATCAATTAAGTTTCCGTGTAATCAGTTGCCGAACCTCCCGGCTTTCCAGAAGTCCTGCGTTATTACCACCAAGTATTGCAACGGAATTTCCGCGGGGGGGAGTCTCAGCGTCCTGATCCAAGGCAAGGATTTGTAATTGACGGAAGACCTAACAATAACATCAGCTAAGCTAAGCTGTTCGAGGTACTGCCGAAAATTTCGCAAAGCCCTACTGCCAAAGCTGTGTTTATGGCCAGTCGCCTTCCACGCAGTGTCCTGCTTCAAGTCCGCGATCATACTCAGCTCTAAAAATACACCTTCAATTGACTTCCCAAAACGCGCTAAAGAGAGGGTCAAATAATACGCGAAAGGCCCACTGTGAAGCGGATTGTTTATATGGATTCAACGAGTGACCGCCAGTTAGGGCTTACTTGAAATAGATCCCGCTGATGCCTACCATAAGGACAACTCAGCCTTATGGCGTCAATCAAATGAACAAAACTCGTGTATCTCCCGTATGATGATTGAATTCTCATCATAAAAAGAACAACATCTTCACCTCACTCCAGCATCCACGCCATGGGCGCCACTGTATCCCAATTATGGACCCCGCCGCCAATTATAATCGGATTGATTGGATTTCAAGGAGCAGGAAAAACAGCCATCGTACATAGACTGAGCGGTAACGAAGAGCCAGTGATACCATCAGTAGAGAGTCGGTCTCGATTTTGTCGACACAAAGGTACGCGTGCTGATACAAGGGACAGCTGTGGAGATCACATCCACAAAACAGAAAAACCAACGGTTCGACATCTTTGACTATGCTGGAGTTCCAGGCTGGAGAACGTGTTGGAGAATTTTCATGACTAGGGTTCACGGCGTTGCCTTTGTCATCGATGCCACGGACGAAGACTCCCTACCAGAAGTACAACATGAACTATTGAATCTGCTGAAGGAGGAAATGCTTGCCACGCAGCCATTTCTCATTCTCCTAAACAAGCAGGACGATCCAGTCAGTAAAGGTTCGAGAAGGGCGTTGAGAAACTAACATAGCGCAGCAAGCTATGAGTGTTGCTGAACTTACGCAACGCCTCGAAGTACATAAGTATCTTGACCAGGAATTGAAATGCGTACGTATTATCTTTTCCTCCTGCTTGAGGGGGACAATAATCTCATCATATGACAGTACGTACAAGGTTCAAGTGCTGTCAGTGGGCAGGGGTTAGCAGAGGGTCTTGAATGGTTGCAGCTGGCTGTGAGATCACGTCAGGACGCTGGTTTATTATAGGTCACAGTAAAAGGTGTATAGAGAGTATGATATGATAATATCAGAGTATGTGGGCTGAGGTTTGTGTACAATCCTAGCGATTACAAAACAAGACCGGTTTACTATTGAATATACTATTTAGGTGCAACCGAGTCCTTCACAACTTTCGCATCCAGCCAGCGTCTGAGGATAGGTCCAGCAGCTACAGAAACAGTAGAGACGCACGAGTCGACGAATCCAAGTCCCCTTTTGGGCGAAGGTCCAGTCATACCTGCAAACAGGAGCTTCGCTTCGTACTCGCTACAAATGACAAACTCGCCCTTGTCAATCTTTTTAATAATGTAATCCGCAACCTGCTTGGATGAGTGAAGCTTTTGCATCAATTCTGTCATCGGTGCAGTAGTTCCTTCAAGTTTCTTTGTCAACTCGGGCTTGTTCTTGACCTCTTCGATGAATGATGGTGATATGAAGTTTGAGGGAAAGCTGATGTGTACTGAGTACTTCGTTATAGGGCCTGAGTATCTCTTCAACTCGCTGCGAAGAGTATCTGCCAGAGCCCGGACGGCACATTTAGCGGCTATGTAGCAAGTTAGAAAGAGATGCCACAAGCCGCAAGGATAGCAACTCACGTGTGTAGGCGACATAGCCAGGGAAGGCTACAAGAGCTGCCGCACTACTGACGAATACTAGTTGCCTGCGTCTAGGGTTGTCTTTACCATTGGTGTGTGACTTTGATCTCTTATCATCTTCTATCCAGAGTTTAAGCATTGCCTGAGCCGGATATGCACTGGTAAGGTAGTTATTGGTCATGCATCTTTGTACATCCTTGGGGTCAAGATCGATCAAGAAACCAAGTTCGTTCGTGGTACCACCGGCTACGCAGTACAGTATGTCTGGCAGCCTGGGCCGTGATGCAAAAGCGGACTGTATCTATATACGGTTAGCAAAAGTAACCCTTTTCACATAGATTATGACCTTTGATGGCTCCGCCAAGTCAAGCGAGTGTGTGGTTATTTCTTGACTCTCGAACCTTCTTACAGCGAGCACTTCATCTCTCGTTTGATCGAGCTGCTGCTGCCGCCGAGCAAATATTGTCACATGGGAGCCTGACCAATAGTAAGAGGTTAATATCGTGTTCAGACTCGCACTGGTTCTCATACCTTGTCTTGCTGAAGCAAGAGCCAATTCTTTGCCTAGTCCAGTAGACCCGCCGGCGATGAAGACCGTCTGCCAAGCGAGTCATTATTAGTTGAAGAATAAAGCTGTTTGCTGCCAGTGGATTACCTTGCCAGTGAGATTTCTCATGACCCTTTCGTCACAAACACAGTCAAAGTCATTGATCTGACTCGTCTCGACTTAGTAGCCATGACCTACTTTGAGGAGGTGATATAGAAAAGAGAGGTGATGCTGTAGAAAAACTAACCTTTTGTGACTGAGATTATCGAAACGTATAGATCAGTGCAAGATCCGATTAGTGCACGGCTGTAAAGTGGCCTCTTCGACAATGCCGTTATATCCGGGCCGTCGAACGGTTTCCGCTGACTGCAGTATTGTTGGCCGACCCTGGATTGATGGCTTATGTGATTGGCTCTACGGCTTTGATTGCGGCTGGTCTGACCACCATGAACGGCCTCAAGGGCCCGAGTGCCCAGCTGTCTCGGGTTTCGGAACCCGTGAGAATGTAACGAAGGAAGGACAAGGCAAAAACAACTCCACTGACGATGCAAGAATGTCTCACTGGGAGATGAGCTGAAGGAGTTGCGGTCGACTGAGCGTGAAATTGAACGTGTATCATGGAGCGTCACAAACATTCAATCTGGGCTTGGCAATGTAGCGTTCAAAAAGGAACCCGCGAGTCAAGACCGTCAAAATACATGGTACCTTACAACAAACCGAGGAGATTGTGGCACTAGTGGAATATTGGCAGTGTCTGAGTCTGCCTTTTCCGGACCAATGTTGCATTGAGACCGGCCCAGATTACCTGTGACACTCCTATTCATCAACTGGACTTGAAGAATTGTCTCACCCAAGCTTCTTTCATTCAACAAGTCCTTGAATTTTTACGCATTTTAAATCCTGTCTTGAAGTTCTGCAAAGCTTCATTCTACTATCATGTCCAACTCCGTTAACCCCTCGTTATACGCAAACTGCACTGTCTCAACTTGCCCACTATCGACATCCTACTACAACTACCGCATCGATGTTGCAGCTAATTCCGCCTTCGTTGGTCTGTTCTCACTTGCTCTGATCTGGTTCCTCGCCGTTTGGATATACACGCGACGCGGCTTCTGGTTCATGTTTGCTATGGAACTGGGCATCTTGACAGAAATCATCGGCTACGCTGCGCGCGTGATATCTTGGAAGAATCAGTGGAACCAGGACGCGTTTCTCGCTCAAATAGTCTGCATAACCATTGGTCCAGCCTTCTTGTCCGCGGGCATGTATCTCTGTCTAGGGCGAATAGTCGTGATATATGGGGAAGAGAACTCGCGTGTACCAGCAAAGTGGTATACGAGACTGGTGAGTAGAGGTTATCTCTGTAGCCAGACTATTCTAACCTAGTTGAGCAGTTTATCCCCTGCGACGTTCTATCGTTGGTTCTGCAGGCAGCCGGCGGAATCATTGCGTCTATCGCTCTCCAAGACAACGAGTCGCTCACAACCGGCGACAACATCATGATCGCCGGCCTGGCATTCCAAGTGTTCACTTTGCTTATATTTATCAGTCTATGCGCCGATTTTATAATGTGCCTGCGCCGGAGGAAACGTCAACTTGGGGTATCTGCTGTGCTACCGCAGGATCCAGCTTTGACGCGCATCCGCGACTCGTGGCAATTCAAAGGTTTCACTATCGCTCTCGCTCTTGCTATCATTCTGGTTCTGTGGCGATGTGCATACAGAGTAGCTGAGCTCAATCAAGGCTGGACCGGACCGATTACCTTCAAGCAATATCTATTCATGGGCATGGAGCCCGTGTTGATCACGGCGGCAGTTTACTCGCTTGCTTTCTTCCATCCAGCCATTTGCATGGGAGAGGCTATGAGTCAGAAGAACAGCTTGACAATGTCTCGGTTCATGAAAAGCAGGATTTAGTGCCATAGTCCTGGCATCGTTTGTGTTCGCTGTCGATACCAGAAAATCTGAATTGGGGTTAGTCATTAGCTGTAATTCAGTAGGAATTCCTTTCGGGCGAACAGTACACTTCTTTCTCGTTTTATTTTGAATCCTGTTTGTCACATTGTACTATAGTAAACTAATCATGCGTCCCACTACCTTGCAATTCTAAAGCCCATCTTTGCAAATCTAAACCGGCGAACCTGTCGTCCAAGCCGTAGCTCGTTGTGAACATGCTTGCTTCCAACATAGGGAGCAAAACAGGAGGGTTCTCGAATCCAAAACTGTGCAACAGAGCGGATGTCCCGGTGACTGTATCTATCATAGGTTCTGAGGGTATTGTTGTGGGAAACAGGCCTAGACCATCATGAGGTTCGCTCATTTGGAGTAGTGGGCCTTGTCTCGGAAGGATATGATCGTTGTCCAACGTTCTAGGCCACCCTTGAGCTCCTCCGACGGCTTGATCGGAGCAAAGATCTAGTACAATGTCTCCGGCCTCAGTCAACTTTTTGATTGGAACGTTTGAAGTTGCGACGTGAGAGATCGACCGTAACATTGCGACAAATGAAGTCAGAACCTCGGTTACGGGGTCCGCGGAACCCTTGGTGTGGTTGAGTATGACAAAGGAGCATAGCTGAAAGAAGCTCAAAGAAGCATAGCCCACTAAAAGTCTTTGTAGCCAGTTGTCAGAGACCAATGTTTCAAAAGCAGGGAGGAGCTGAGTGACTTACCGGATGACGGTGAGATGACTGCCGAAATCTGCATTTTGCCCCCAAAGTGTAAGGAAGAGAGATATACATCGTGTTGCAGTAGTCATCAATGCATCTTCTGTATCGAGTTTCCAATACAAAAAGGCTTCAAGTGCGCATTCAACGATTTTGAGTTCTCCCTCCACAAAAGACAAGGGTTGTCCGGCAGGTTCTTTCAATGTAAGGTCAGTCTGGAATTCTCGCAACTCTTGAAAGAGACAAGCGACAACTTGATTCATTTGTTTGGTCGAGTGATCTCCAGAAGTATCAGAGTAGAGTTGCACAAAAATCTTCTCCTCAATCTGACTGAGTCTGGCCCGTGCCACAACGACGGGGTCAACGGCTTGCAGTGATACCCAGACGTCCGGATGCCACAGTGACACATGCGAGGGATGACCATCCACCCAGCATCTAGATTTATCTAGAGTATATAAGCAGAGGAACACCCTATGTCGTTCTTGAGTCTCTTCCAAGGTATAGCCCTGCGGAGCATCCCATTGGTAAAGCCCTAACTGTTTGGCTCCGGCAGATGCCAATGTGAGGAACAAAGTGGCGCGTTCCGGGCCCCAATGGACTTTTGCCACCAGATGCTTTGTCGAATCAGCACAAATCGCGCGTTCATGAACATCACTCTGCAACATACCAAGTAAAGCAGGGCCTGAATGTTACTCAAATGCGGTGTCATGAGCTCATGAATGTTGTGAATAGCTTGCGTTGTGTTTGCCAGAAAGTACTTGATAAGATCTAGGTCGATAGAGCCCCAACTAGATATCGGTGAGTTGGAATGTGTCGACGCTGAAATCAACTTGGTGGTGAGAATCAAGATGGCGAGACTGTTGAAGCATATGACATGGGATTTGTGTGGTAGACCAATTTTTTCCTGTTGCGAGTTTGCGATGAACTCCCGAAATCTATCTTTTGACCAGATAGGTAGACGCTGGTTGATGCTATCGAAGTCTGGTTCAATCATTGCTTCAAGGATGCCCCGTGATGGAGTCGTAGTTAAGGCCAATTTTCCAGCGGAATCACAGATGTCCATCAAATTAGCAATCGCCCAAAGCCTGTCCCTGGCAAACATGAACTGATCTTGGGATACATTATCCTGCATGTATGGTCGGCACAGCGGTGTCACTATGGAATTGATGAACTCATTCATCAACGAATCCAACGTAGTTGGTCCGACATATTGCTGCGAGCCGTCAGCGCGGTTAACCAGACGGGACCGGCCTGGTCGCATAGCTGCATAACGAGAATATGATGAAGGTGTCGAGGATGATGAGCCAGAGGTATGTGTCGACAGATCCAGTCCATTTGCTTCTGTAAGCCAAGTCACCGGGGTAGAGAATGGGGTGTCGCCAAATCGCGAATCCAGTTTTGTTAAGATTTCCTTGATATCTGACATGTTCTTTTCCAGCTGGTCAATGCGACCTTCGAGCCCAACGACAACATTATTCCTACAGGGAGATGGAGTCAGTATCGCATGAAGTTCAATACAAGAGCAAAGACTTCGCCTACAGCATCACGGTCTGGCTTGGTCGTTTCCCATAACCTGACCACTCGCATTCGATGCCGAGACGGGCGCAGTTGGAGCAGTTGGGTCGCTCCCTACCACAACGGACTTTTTTGATACGACATTGATCGCATACTAGAACGAAACAACCATAGTTAATGCCATAACTCATTAAGGTTTGCCAAGATCAAGAAATACCTGGATATTCCTTGGCACTGTTGGTACTCCGTTCTGTCGGGTCAGTGGAGTCGTGAAACCTTGGGCTTGACATTTTGAGCTACGGACATGCGACGCCAGGAACGTTTCAGCGTATAAGGAGATAAGCACCCAGAAGATTGTCTTCTTGATGATAGCACGTGCAGCCATGGAGACTCGCGCATTTACATACATATATTTGCCGGCAGCTGTACCTTCCGCGCAAAGAGATAAGATGTCTGTATCTCTTAGTCAGCCCGGAACGTTGATGTATATCTACCCTACTTGGAGACTGGCTCCCACCCTCTACCCAGCGGGCTACTACAACCGATAGATATGTATTGCTAATCCGATCGCGCTTTGAAGGTCGATCAGTCCTAGGTATTGCTTCACGTCTTACACGAAGGCCAAAGACACAGAGATAATCAAGTGGGAAGATATATCGACTGACAGCTGCATAGCCTGAATAACTTGCGCCCTGTCCAGGCTCGCACGGCACGGGTACGCAATCCGGACCAATCATTTCTATACTGTGACCCTTGAGTAAAAACTAGCTGCCGCTCTCCCGAGCAGGCTGATCTAAGCCAGGGGTATTTATCTACTCAGCATAAGCAGCGCAGGGCTACTCTTACTCAAAAGTGTTGACAGCCATCTTTTTGGGGTCCATTTCCTTGACGTCGGCCGCCTGAGCCAGCTGATATACCTCCCTCATGGCACTCGGCACTTCATTGCGGCCCGTCTCACCACCCTGAATCTCGAGCATTTCTCGAGCCCATTGGATGACAGATGCTGCGAGTCTCTGCACCTGCTCCTCAGTGTTCCCCGCATGGACGATGAGCCTTACCCTGCCAGTCCCTCTGGGCACCACCGGCGGATCTATCGGAGTCGCATTGAAGCCATCTCGATGGAGGTGCATGGTGAGGAAATAGTTCTGGCCCTGTCGAGTCCACACAGGGAGGAATTGCGTGACAAAGGCCCGGGATTCCACGCCTTCACTCACCGGAATACTGCATATGCCAGCGTCAACAGCGTCTTGCCAGATGTCATCTTCCATGATTATGTCGCAAAACATTCTTACAAGGTACTGGACTCGCTCTTGCAGCTGTGATACAAGATACACCATAACTCGGTCAGCGTCATTCTTATTTAATAGGGCAGCTGGACTCCACTCGGGGTACAACCGGGTTGAAACCCTCGGGGTTGCAATTCACACCTCCGTCTCACTCACCTTTATAGTCTTGCCGCTCGCCATAAGTTCATATCCTGCTCGGATCGCTGCAACCATGGGGAAAGAGGGTGCCGTCGTAAAGATGACAGGTCTAGCAAAATTGAGGAGAGTATCCAGCACACTCGGACTAGCAAGGATGGCCGCTGGATAGTATTAGCAGGCAATTAACCGGTAATGAGACAATAACATACCCCCAGTCGCTCCTAGTCCTTTGCCATAAGTATGCAGACGTATGGCGACTTCTTTCTCCAATCCTAACTCACAAACGAGACCACGCCCGTTTTCCCCCAGCAACCCTGTGCTGTGGGCCTCATCAATGATGATTTGGGCATTGCCAGCAGGGAAGACATCCTTGACGACCTCAACAATCTCGGCAAGGGGTGTCACATCCCCGTCCATGCTGTAGACCGATTCTACGGCCACAAGAGCGCAGCGAGATCCATCTCGAATGAGGGACTGGGATTTCTTGAGCTGTACAAGCACTTCTCGTAGGCCCTCAGAGCTATTATGCTTGAATGGTAGTTGTGTTGAAGCCAAGCTCGACTTGAGGCCATCATGCACGCTCGCGTGAATAAGCTCATCGTACACAACAGCGTCTCCAGGGCGAGGCACAGCTGAGAAGATGGCGCAGTTGGCGTCATATCCAGACCCCACGAGGAGAGCGGCTTCTGCTCTATGAAAATGGGCAATCTGACGCTCCACAGATTCCATGTAGACGTTGTTCCCGTCTGAGATTCGCGATGCTGTACTACCAACCGCAAAGCATGGATTGCACTTTAGCTCATGTAGAAATGCGTCTCGAAGCAGACCTGAAGTAGCAAGAGACAGAAAGTCATTAGATGAAAAATCCACCTTATGCTCGAATCTGTGTAGAGTCAAAAGACTGTGGTCGGCGCGTCGCCGATCTAGAGCAATCTCTAGATTTCGAAGGAAGGGGGAGGCATCTTTCATGGTATGGGCTTTGGGTCTTTGGCCTTCAAGCCACTTTTGGATCTGGCTAAGGTCCTGGCCCATATACATCGCTCCTCCATTTTGTGTCATTTTGATTCGGTACGTTTGAGATGGGTGAGTTCGAAGGTTTGCGTTATACCTTGGCACAAATTTTACCAAGAGATGGGGCCGACAAGGCTGACGTGATTCTTTTGTGTTTTAAATTGAAGCTATCTCGCCCACAGAGCGTCTATGTACTAAAATATCATGACTCCATGAGATATTTTGTTGGTTACTAGGCATAGGCTGTGGAGACTGTGCTCGCTCATTCGAATTGTAAATAAGCCCCAAGTTTGAGGCTTACAGGTTTTGTAAGATGGTAAGAACGGGTTCCGGATTCCGTTTAGGACTGGACAAATCATGTCGCATCTGACCGATATTTTTAATTCACAAATCGAAGGGGCCTAGAACGAAATGTATGACCTTATGTGAAGGCTGCATGTCACAACGTTGTGCTGCATTGAAAACACCCAATTGCCATATTTTCATGTAGAGATTAGAAATTCAGCACCTACCCAATAGATTGGGAAAATCAGATCCCCTATCTAGGTTTCCCCTCGGCAAGACTTAACCGCTTATTTCCCTAAATAGTGATATTGGATCCTACTCAGGCGATCTTTCTGATTGAATGGTCAGAATGCGGAATCCGTCTCACATTCTTTCTGCAAACAAAACTTAAGTGATCTGACTTTATTTATGTGGGCAGGTGACCGGGATCCGTCTACCGGAGGTTACCTTTGTAGCGGTTGAAGTCTTCGTGAAGGTGGTGGACGATGGTGACAAGGCTTGAGTCTGAAGATGTTATAACAAGAAATACTAGCCGCGCTATACTCGCAGCAACAAGATCTACTAAGACAAATAGACCAGGCTCGCTTATCACTTATCTTTCCCACTGTATATACCATATCTTTCAATTCCAAACCTCAACAGCCATGTTGAACGATATCAATGGTGCCTCTAATGGCATCGACAATCATGCCACTATCAACGGCCATACAAACGGCAATGGGGTAAATAGAAATGGGCACACCAACGGGTACACACCTAGTGTAAGCTCTTTCGATTCCCACACCGCGGAGCCGATCGCCATTTGCGGCATGTCCGTTCGTCTTCCAGGCGGTCTACACTCGCCACAAGCCTTGTGGGACTTTCTAGTCAACAAAGGTGATGCCCGCGGCCCTGTACCAGAGTCGAGATATAAGTCCTCCTCTTTCTGGTCCGAGACTACCAAACCTGGCACAGTCAAGACCCAGCAGGGTTACTTTCTCGATGAAAGTATAGACATTGCAAGCGTAGACACCTCATTCTTTACTATGCGTAAGGCTGAGGTTGAGCGCGCTGATCCTCAGCAGCGCCAGATGCTCGAGGTTGCGAGGGAGTGTTTGGAGGACGCGGGCGTCGACTGGAAGGGTCGAGCAATTGGCTGCTATATGGGAAGCTTTGGTGAAGACTGGACTGAGATGTTTGCCAAAGAAGCCCAGCAGTACGGCCTGTACCGTGTTACAGGATACGGAGACTTTATGCTGCCCAACCGCGTCTCTTATGAGCTAGATTTGATGGGCCCAAGGTATGCTCCCCTCGGTCAAGATATTCATCTACTGACAAGGACTCGACAGTATGGTAGTCCGTACTGGATGCTCTGCAGCCCTCGTTGCACTCCACGAAGCCTGTCTCGCAGTCTCTCGCGGCGACTGTGAAGGTGCCATCATCGGTGGCGCTAACTTAATAATGGCTCCCGGTATGACCATAGCCATGACAGAACAAGGTGTCCTTGCGCCTGACGGCTCATGCAAAACTTTCTCCGCTGACGCCAATGGTTACGCCAGAGGAGAGGCCATCTCAGCCATCTTCATCAAACCCCTTCGCGATGCAATCCGTGACGGGAACCCTGTTCGTGCAGTCATCCGTTCTACAGCATCCAACAGTGATGGCAAAGGCACTGCAGGAGGTATTCAAGTACCCAATGATGTTGCCCAAGAAGCCATGATCAGACAGGCGTATTCAATCGCTGGTATTAATGATTATTCCCAAACAGCCTTTGTCGAGTGCCACGGAACCGGAACATCGATTGGAGACCCTATCGAGACCAGAGCTGTTGGCCGAGTGTTCGGTCCCTCTGGAGGTGTTCTCATAGGCTCTGTGAAGCCTAACCTCGGACATTCTGAAGGAGCCTCAGGTCTCACATCGCTCATCAAAGCGGTACTAGCCTTGGAGAACCGTACCATCCCCCCTAATATCAAGTTCAACGAGCCCAACCCTGACATTCCGTGGGATTGTGGACTGTCTGTTCCTACAGAACCTACATCATGGCCTACCTCTAAGCATGAGCGTGTCAGTGTCAACTCCTTTGGTATCGGCGGTACCAATGCCCATGTGATTCTCGACTCTGCACACAGCTTCGACTTGTCCCTCCCTGCCAAGCGTGCCACCACATCCCCTCAATTGTTGGTATTTTCCGCCAATGGAGCAGACTCCCTTCGCAAGATGGTGGCCAACTACGAGGACTATATCGAGAAGAACCCTGATAGAGTCAATGATCTTGCCTACACTCTGGGTCACAAACGTGAGCACTTACCACACAGGGCCTTTGCTGTAGCGAGCCCTCTCGGTTCACTCACGGCCTCTCCCATTTCCAAAGCAGGCGAAACCCTTGATATTGTCATGGTTTTTACCGGTCAAGGTGCTCAATGGCCTCGAATGGGCAGGGCCTTGATCCAGAACTCTCAGTTTCCTATCTTCAAACAGACCATTCAGGCTTTGGATGCCCATCTGCAGTCTTTAGATGACGCGCCGGAATGGAGCATCGAGAAAGAGCTACAGAAGTCCATCAAAGCAAGCAGACTCAGCTCAGCTGAACTATCCCAACCACTCTGTACGGCCATCCAGCTTGCTCTCGTCGATACGCTCGCTTCTATTGGTATTCAGCCTGAAGCAGTGGTGGGTCATTCCAGTGGCGAGGTCTGCGGTGCATATGCTGCGGGCGCAATCACTGCCAAGGAGGCCATCACCATTGCGTTCTACCGCGGGCTTGTTACCAAGCTACAAACAAAGCCAGGCGCTATGGCTGCTATTGGAATGGGTGCCGAGGAGATCCAACAGTACCTACAGCCAGGTGTTGTTGTAGCCTGCGAGAACTCGCCGCGCAGTGTTACTATCGCGGGGGATAGTGAAGCCGTGGAGAAGATGGTGGTGCAGATTATCAAGGAGTCTAGGCCCGATGTTATGGCACGGCTTCTTCAAGTCGACATGGCATACCACTCTCACCATATGGCAGAGATTGGCAATGACTACTACGCTCTCATGAAGAACAAGATCTCACCCAAGAAGCCACAAAAGCTATTTTTCAGCAGTGTTGAAGGTCGTCTATTGACTGAAGCCTCAGACTTTGGTCCCCGTTATTGGCAGAACAACATGGAATCCCGAGTTCTCTTCAGTCCCGCTGTCAGTACTATCATCAACCATGAGATCTCCAAGAACGCGGTCTTTTTAGAGGTTGGCCCTCATTCAGCCCTTGCTGGACCCTTGCGTCAGATCCAGGCCCACCATTCCACCTCTTCGCCCTATGTATCCGCCCTCACTCGCCATCAAAATGATGTAGAGTCTTTCTTAACATGTGTAGGAAATCTCCATAATCTCAACGCCGGTGTAGATCTTACAAAGGTCATTCCTCGTGGGTTCGCTCTGCCCGACCTACCACGTTATCCTTGGAACCATTCTGAAAGGTACTGGTACGAGTCGAGGCTCAGTAAAGAATGGCGACTGCGCGAGTTCAAGTACCACGACCTCTTGGGCGTTCGAGTCCCAGAGAGTCTTGATTTTGACATTCTCTTTCGGAATTTGTTCCATCTTGACAATGCCCCATGGATTCGTGATCACAAAGTCGGCGAGGATATTGTCTTTCCCTTCGCTGGATACGCGGGCATGGTAGGCGAGGCGGTACGACAAGTGACTCATGTGGACGAGGCCTTCAAGTTGCGAAACGTCAGCGTGAGTACTGCTCTTGTACTGAACGAAGGAAAACCTGCAGAGATCATGACGACACTTCGTCGTAAGCGTTTGACCAGTTCACTCGACAGTGAATGGTGGGAGTTCACCATCGCTTCATACAACGGAACTGTGTGGACTAAGCACTGTTTTGGTGAAGCTAGGTCTTTCAGTGAAGGGTTGGGAGATATAGAGGTTCAGGCTCCTTTCCTGCGCAAAGTCGATACTCGTCGTTGCTACGAATCCATGGCTAGGTCAGGTTTGAATTTTGGGCCCGAGTTTCAACGACTCGACCACATTCGCGCCGACACACTTGACCAGAAGGCTGCGTCTAGAGTCACTAGCAAACCTGGGGATGGTGTCGATTACCACCTTCATCCCACCATCATCGATGCATCTCTGCAATTACTCAGTGTCGCTGCATCCAAGGGTTTTGCCAACCCTTCAGACAAGACGATGGTACCGACCCAAATCGATGAGATGTGCATCTATCGTTCTGCGACGAGTGGAGATTTTGACGTCAGGGCTACCGCATCTTATACTGCCAGCGGTTCTATTGCTGGTAGTGGTCAAGGTGTTGACGCCCAAGGCCGTCTTGTCCTCAAAAGCTCTGGTATCAAACTTTCTATCGTTGAAGGGCAGAGTGGTGATAAGCCAGTTGAGCCGACTGCCCATTCTGAATGGGCTCCTCACATTGACTTTCTTGATGCAAATACTCTTATCAAGCCTTCTATCGATCGAAGTCAACACATGCCGGATCTAACAACACTGTCGCACTTGTGTATGGTGCACAGCAAGCGAGTCATTGCGAAGTTGGATACCACGATTGAGCACATGTATAAGTATCGATCATGGATAGATCGTCAGATTCAAACGCAAAGTCTTGAGTCTTTGGAGGTCCTGTGTGACGCGGAGTTGGAGCAGAAGATTGAGGAGTTAGCTGAGAATCTGAAGCAGACCTCCGCGGTTGATGCTGCCGTTGCCATTCAAAAGATATTCGCCAATGTTGGCAACGTCTTTACAGGCGAAACTGAGGCACTTGAAGTCCTATTGTCCGATGACACCTTGAACAAACTCTACATCTTCATGGATCAGTGTGATGAGTCCCAGTTCTTGACTCATCTAGCCCATAGCAAACCAAATCTACGTGTCCTCGAGATCGGTGCTGGAACAGGTGGCTCGACAGCTCAACTCTTGAAGCATCTGACTCCAGCTGGAAAGGTTTTATACTCCAACTACACTTTCACCGACATCTCGTCCGGATTCTTCGTTGGCGCCAAGGAACGCTTCAAAATGTCTCCCAAAATGGAGTTTGCAACACTAGACATCAGCCAAGATCTATCAGAGCAGGGCTTTGATGGACGCCAATACGACCTCATCTTGGCTACCAACGTTATTCACGCGACAAAGTCACTAAACGAAAGTCTGACCAACGTTCGGAAATTGCTGAGCCATGATGGTAGGTTCCTGCTCCACGAGTTGACTCCAACTTCAAAGTGGGTGAACTACGTATGGGGTACCCTTGCGGGCTGGTGGTATGGCGATAGTGATGGTCGACCCGATGAGCCCTATATCAGCATTGATCGTTGGGCAAGAGAGTTACAGGCTGCAGGATTCCGTGCACCAGATGCGGCTGTCCTTGACTCAGCGGAGCCGAACCAGCTCAATGCAATGATCGTCGCCAGGCCAGCTATTACCGACACCACTCAAAAGAGTGTGACACTTTTGACTATATCAGATACTGAGACCAAGGGTGAAACGACCATCCGTCGGAGTCTCGAATCAAGAGGATATTCTGTTCATCGTACAGGGATTATGGGGCCGTCTATACCTCATGGTCAAGATATGTTGGCGATACTAGACGAGGAAGAACCATTCTTTGAGGACATTGCTGAGGAGAAGTTTGACTCTTTCAAGACCTTCACATCTAATGTCAAAGACGCGGGCATTCTTTGGGTTACGCATCTATCTCAGATCAACTGCTCGGACCCTCGATTCGGTCAAGTTTTGGGAGTCTCCAGGACTCTGCGCTCTGAGCTACTTCTTGACTTTGCTATCTGTGAAGTAGATGATGTGGTCTCGTCATCGGAAAGGATTGTCGACGTTTTTGAACGATTTCAAGCACGACAAGAGGATGATACCTTGAAGCCTGACTACGAGTATGCCATTGTTGATAACACCGTTCATGTCGGGCGCATCTATCCATTCTCTGCTCAAAGTAATCTTCTAGTTCCCAGTCAAGACGACCCTGTTGCGCTCCGGACAAGCAAGCCTGGCAAGTTGGATGCTTTGCACTGGGCTAGCTACCAGGCGCCCGCACTCGACAGTGATGATGTCGAAATCAACGTCCAAGCCGCTGGTTTGAACTTTAAGGTAGATGATTTTGCTTCCTCAGAGTTTTATTTGGCTAATAATGTTTCAGGATGTCTTGTGCGCTATGGGCATTGTTGAGGGTGCAAATGGCTTTGGCCTTGAAGGCGCTGGCATCGTGAGCCGAACCGGACCTAACGTCAAAGGACTCGAGGCTGGAGACAGGGTCATGTTCATATCCCACTCTGCTTTTTCAACGCACGTTGTTGTTTCTGAAGATCTTTGTGAGAAGATCCCCGACCATCTCAGCTTTGAAGATGCAGCGACTATGCCTTGCGTGTTTGCCACATCGTACTACTCCATCTTCAATATCGGCAATCTCAAGAAAGGACAAGTGAGTCACTTGGCAATTTTCAAAAACCCTCTACTAACTTTTCATAGTCCATACTCGTCCATAGTGCCTGTGGTGGTGTTGGCATCTCTACCATCCAGCTGGCTCAGATGGCTGGAGCAACCATTTACGCAACGGTCAGCAATGAGGAAAAGATCAAATACCTCGAAGACACCTTTGGTTTAGATCGAAGTTGCATCTTCAACTCTCGCAACGACTCTTTTGTCGAGGACCTCATGTGCAAGACCAATGGCAGGGGGGTTGATTTGGCGCTCAACTCTTTATCTGGAGAACTTCTCCATGCCACTTGGAAGTGCATCGCGCCATTTGGCAAGATGGTTGAGATTGGCAAGCGAGATCTGATTGGGTCTGGAAAGCTCGATATGAGTATTTTTGAAGACAATCGAACCTACTCCTGTGTCGACTTGGATCAACTTTGTTTCCAACGGGGAGCTATTGCAAAGGAGTAAGTGAAGAATCGTGTGCACTATGATGGAAAGCTAATTACTTCACCAGACTTCTCAAGGATATTGTTCGACTGTATGAAGATCGTCATATCAATCCCATCCGGCCTATCAAGGTCTTTGGTCCACAGGACATCCTTGATAGTTTTAGGTATATGCAGCAGGGCGTCCATCTCGGCAAGATCGTAGTCTCTATGGGAGCGGCTTCCATCTCCGAGTTGGAGGTCAAGCCTCGAAATGAGAATGTTCAATTCGACAGCTCGGGTGCATACCTTCTTGTTGGAGGTCTCGGAGGGTTAGGTCGATCCATTTCGACATGGATGGTTCAGCGTGGAGCACGACATCTCATCTATCTTTCTCGGAGCGCAGGGACACAAGATAAACATAAGGACCTAGCTGAAGAGCTTGGCAGTCTGGGATGCCACGTGGACTTTGTTCAAGGAAACATTATCAGCCTCCAAGATGTCACCGATGCCGTGTCCCGGGCTAACGGTCGTCTCAAAGGCATATTGCAAATGTCCATGGTTCTATGCGACCAAGGCTTCTCCAATATGACGATAGATGAGTGGAATACTGCGGTCAGCCCCAAGATCAAGGGCACGTGGAACTTGCACAATGCATCTCTTACTGCTAATGCGGACCTTGACTTTTTTGTTCTCTTCAGTTCACTTTCCGGTATCATTGGACAGCGTGGACAGGCAAACTATGCTGGTGCAAACACTTTTCTCGATGCATTTGCCCAGTATCGAACAGGCCTGGGCTTGCCAACATGTTCCATCGAGATTGGAGCAGTCGAGGAGGTGGGATACATGGCTGAGCATCAGTCTATCATGCAGAAGCTCAAGGCCTCGGGAGGCACAGATGGCACAGTATCCGAACGTGAGCTTCTTGACGCGTTAGGCGCTGCCATGACCGAGAGATCCAGCAACTTTTGTCTCGGTCTACGCTCAAATGTCTCCCTCAGTGACCCCTCGAATCGCTCCCTCTGGAAGAAAGACATTCGCATGGCCGTGTTCCACAACAACGGAGACACTACAAGTACCTCTGCAGGCGCGACTAACGATGAGCTCAAGGCATTCATTGCAAAGGCCAAGCAGGATCCTTCCCTACTCAGTCGGCCAGAATCATCTCGTCTGCTCGCTGTGGAGATTGGTAAAAAGGTGTTTGGATTCCTGCTCAAGCCTGTAGAGGACTTGCAGACGACTTCATCACTATCTGACCTGGGTATGGACTCTTTGGTTGCGATAGAGGTTCGTCAGTGGTGGAAAACTGTATTCCAGTTTGATATCAGCGTGCTTGAGATGATGGGGATGGGAAGTCTTGATGTGCTCGGAGAACATGCTGCCAAAGGTATGCTGCAGGTATTTCACCCAGAGGGAACCAGTTAGGCGTACACGAGGAAGAAGATCTTTCGTTTTCAGTATAGATTGGTGTTACGTTCGTTCAATTCTTAAACTCACTATAGCTCTGAATACTTAACCTAACTTCCTGCCGCACCTTTGACATTCACTACCCACGTAGGCGTGTCATTCCCCCAGCTGTTTGACTAAAACGGGGATAGATCTGGTAGAATTAGTTAGTGACTAAATTGGGCTTAGGCTTGGCAGCTCGGTAGATTAATGTACTGTGACGGCTTGTAACCACTTCTCGCTTCCTGAGTCATGGCTGGCCTCGTAACGTGAAATTGACAGCACACTTTCCCCACCTTGGAAAAGCTCACCGTCGTAACAGATGTTCGGTCCAATGGCACTTTGGTGTCCAGCACAAGATGTGTGAATATAAATACTAGCTAAACATATATACATGACTCATAAAACACTCAAGAACAGGCCCGCCATGTCCTTACCACTCAACCAGCCTTACCATTGATGCAGCCTCTTAAGCAGAACCAGCACCGGCAGCATCAGCCTTCTGGATGAGGAACTCAGGAGCAGCACCAGCAGCGGCAGACTGGTAGAGCAGATGAGGACCAGCGACAATGAGAGTACCAGTGCAGACCAAATCTCCAGCGTTGCAGAAGACCTTGGTGCGGTCCTCGGGGTAGCTGGGAATCTTGCCACGGTTTTCTGAGATTGAGTGTTAGCTTATGATAATGTGAAGAATTATAAACGCATGGAAGGAAAAACTTACGGAGGTTCTTGGTGTATCCGAATAGAACAGTTCCAGCAATCTTTTCGCGGATGGCATCGTCAACGTCAGTGACAGCGGCGGCGGCGAGGGCAGCTCCCTGACTGTATCCGGCAGCGACAATGACAGCATTGGGGCACTTTGTGTTGGCATCCTCGAAATGTCCAACCATCTCGCGGATGGCAGCGGGAGTAGTACCACGAGGCAGAGCATTCTCGCCAACACCAGCGGTGTAAGCACCACCGACGCCCTGCACCCAAACATTGCCCTTGCCGTACTTGGACTCAAGCTTGGAGGCGACACTGGGTCCTAGAGTTCCCTAATTTAAGGTTAGATATGATCTGTCATATAGAGTGGTTCTCCAATACTACATACCAGGTTACCCATCTCGGTGGAGCCACGAGCGTAGACGAAGATGACGCTGGGGCAAGAACTGGCAGAGCCTTGAGCAAGGTCGTTACGGGTGATGCTGCCGCCAAGGAGCTGGCGAGCCTCGATGGCAGACTCCTGCGCAGCGGGGAGAGCAGAGGCCGCAGCGGCAAAGAGAGCGGTGGCGATAGAGAACTTCATTGTGGCGGAGTGATTGACGAGATGAGATTAACTTTGTTGGAGAGATGTATTGAACGAGAGAACAGATAGACCGGCTAGCTGGTGAGGAGTGAAAGAAAGGCTGAAGAGTAGAGTGAGTGAGTGAGTGATGGTGAGGATGGTTTTACTTGAAGAACGTCGAGGTCAAGGCATGTATTTATCTTTCCGGGCCTCATCTTGGCCATGCCAAACTACCCCATTAAAGTTTAGTATCGCATCGCCAGAACAGTTGAGACGAAAAGCACCGTTGGAAAGAAGCAATCATGAATTCCTCGTCGGAAAAAAGAAGCACCTACCATCGATCGGTGATGGCCTGCCGTTCCCAAGCCTATCACAAACCCCCGTCACATCTCCCGAGTCATTGAACCTTGCAATGGCAGAGCGGAATGTAGTCAATCTTTCGCAAGAGTTGCTCGAAATAGGGAATAGGTCCGCTCATCCTCCACTGATCAGCAATTGGGTTGACGTGAAACGGGCATTATTCTTGTCCTGTCCGCCGGACCCTTCAACCACGTTCTTGGTGCGCCGCTTTGACTTTGGCTCAGGCTAGCGCAGGAACTGCTTTTTAGTACCTGAAACGCAGGTGAGCTTCAAGTGGTGTGGGAGAAGTGCACGGGCTCACAATACGAAGGGGCAGCATTGAATGCGAGCACTATTTCCGGTTTCAGAGGCTAAAAGTCCACTATTCAACAGCGCTTGACTGGATGCAGGTATCATATCCTGGGTATCCTGGCTGTCAAATAACAGGGCCGATGCGTCGGCAAATTCCACGTCTTGTATGTCCACTTTGTTTCTTCTGGCAGGGTTCTGGTTTTACTGGGCTCCGAGTCAAGTTTAGTGTCCCGACGGGAGTGAACCGCTCGGTATTGGGATTGACAGCAAGGTCCAGGCGACTTCATATCGCTTGAGGCTTTGGGGACATTAGTTTCAATTTCATGAGTTTTAGTGCCCCGTGATAGTGTTGAAACCTTGCACGTTCCCATCTTCGCAACAATGCACGGCTTCGGTCAGTCAAGCCGCCATCGGAGGTTTCTGGTTCTGCCCTTGACCTCGCAGTACGAGGCGGTCCAAGTAAAGCCCAAAATAGTGCTGTCGATCGTTCGGAACAAGCCAGATGATCATCAATCTCCGATTGATCTCCTCACTGAAACTGCGAGTGCTCGCCTTTTTGGCTACTGCGATATCCTGTACACTATCTGACTATACAGTATATCCATCCGCTAAGATGAGTTCCAGCACTCCTAATGCAACTATCTAAGCAGTCTATCGAACCAATGTCGAGGTTCTTCACCTTCCACAACACCTCCTTGGACCCTAACGAGGCTGTCAGTCAAACTATCAATGCTAGCGTTGGGTCCTCCGTGTCTTGAGGTCTCACCAAGACTTTTGAGGTGTGAACCCCGCAAGCTAACAAAATAGTTTCAACTAAACTGAAGGTGTCGTCATTCCCCGCGTCTTAGTTCGCAAGTATTTCTTTTCGTGGAATAAGACCACGCTATTATACATAGCCTGCAACTATTGATCTGCCAAGTCGAGAAATCAGAGCTAATTGCTCCAACATGTTTGATGCCACTGCTCTCATCCAATGGTGGATAGTCTACTCAGCCTCAGAGGCAACGTTGTTATGGGGACAAATGGAAGAGGCAAAGCGATTGGTTGGTACTCAAACATTATCGTCCGTCTTCTATCTTCATTCCGCATCTATTTAGTCCCTGCTTTGTCTCAGCAACGTTGAAGCGTACCGAGGCTTCCGAGAGATTGAAACGACGATCTCGCAAGAATCCGACCTACGCGAGCCGAGGTTACTCTTAAGGCCAACGATGTCTATCTTTCTGTAACTCCTCGCAATAATTGCCTTGAACAAACCATGATCTACTGATCGAACCCGAAGATGATTTACGAATCCCACATCTGCTAGACTATTATGACAGCCGCCGACATCGGCATGAAGCGTAGTTCGATGTTTGTATTGTGCCTTGGTTTTTAGTTTTTCTCAAAGGCTTGGTCTTTGTCCTTCATCCAACAATCCCATTTTTTGGCACAACAGTTCTGTACATAAGATAATTGTTGAATATACGGGAATAAGAAAGTTTTCCAGTGTGTTGTAAAGACTCTCTAACAACAGGGATTACCATACTGTAAAATGTTATTCATGTGTTCATGGGCATACATAAACTCCCGAGCTAGACTCCCTCATCGGTAGATCTCAAAAACTCGGGAGATATGAATAGCCTTGCTTATCAGCTGAGCTGCAGATTACCCACTTACCCCCTCACAAGCTGAGCAAGCTTGGCGTACATGTTGGATTCGCGCACTGACAATTGTGAAACATTACTTGTCTGTGCTGTGCATTGCAGCGCAGTGCAGCTGGCCTCAAATTAATTGATCCAGGGGAAATGCCGTATGACGATGTCGCAGTTGAAACATATCGGTATCGGGGATTTATGTTATTGCGGCCAGGCTTTCGGGAATGCCGAGGTGAAACACTTGTCAGTTCATGATGTTGTTTTTGAGGGGGAGGCTGAGAAGTAAGATTCTATTTTCAGCGTCTTATTCTGCTGGATGAACGTGATATCCTCGCGATTAGACTTTCTGTTCATGAATGAACAATCATCTATTTCTGCGATGGAGTGCAAATGTTTTTGACGTGCGTGGCCATAGACCAAGGATTTAGCGATGATGATTGACTTTTGCTCAACTGCAATCACATAAAGTATAGTACAAATAAATTCCAACAGCAGACTCGATACTAGGTTTAAGAAAACCATTCACCCTTTGCTGTGAAGCCTCATTAAATAATGCCTCTATAAAATATTGCCAGTATCGTGTAGGGTAGGCTGAGCGAAGTTGATCTCTCGTCTCGGCTACGTCATCGTACACACAATACGCCCTCTCAACTCAACCAATCATCTTCTTGTGACACAGGGAGTGCTCTCCATATCACCCTGCAATTGTAGGCATAGCATCACATAATATCTAGTACTTACGTTGCTTCTTCATCACTCGTACGCTTGAGTATCCCGGTATGGAGTGGCCTCAAGATGTGCTCACACAATGGTTCAATTAATGAGCAATCTCCCCTCTTCTCTCAAATCATTTCGAGACCGGAAAATTGGAACTCCGTTTTACCTGCCGACGCCATCCGCACTTTCGCACTGCTAACCTGTTATAGGTGCCTGGAGCATTTGCGAGAGCCAAGACAGGGTGACAATATATCTCGACGGTCAACAACTAATATTGATCGATATTATTCTGTCTGGCCCCCAACATTGAAATGATGGACGGAATGTTGACAAGACACTGATTGGCCAGTCTCAATGACTGGATAACCAGTTTATGTAGGATCTGGAGGGAAAAGAAAAAAGTGACGACACAAACGTCCCTGATAACTCATATTTATGATTAGAAATCTTGGAGAAATCGAAAGAAACAGGGAAGGCTGTGCATGTACAGGGCTTGCATTGTATCCAGCAAATGAATGGTTGCTTTTCTCATCCTCTTTCGTCATCATGCCCGTCTTCTCACTTTCTACCCCGGTCTCAATGCCTGTCGAGTGTTGACCATAGCCCCACGCGTTGATTGGTAGGGCTGATATGGCCCTGGGATAAGCCGGGGTTGTCTGCGCGTGCTTCAGGCACCATCTTCGTGGATAAATTTCTCTCGTCGAGCTGCAGTGACATCACGTATCCGTCTGCTCATCAACATGATTCCCTTCTCAGGATGGAAGAGGACCGCCGTGTATCTCACCGGCCTCATCACGACCCTTACGACTCTACTCATTGTCCTGCTCTTCGTGTCCCTCTTTTCCCTCAAGAAGGATGACCTGGAAAACAGCATAGGGAGCAACGCACAGGATGCGCTCGGCCAAAGCATCTTGTACAAAGGAAGCTGTACCACGTCGGGAAAAGCAAATTTGTGGATTCATTTAGCCATCAATATCATCGGGACCGGTGTTCTAGCTTCGTCCAACTTCTTCATGCAGAGCCTTGTAGCGCCTACAAGAGCCGAAGTCGACGCTGCTCATAGATCAGGACATTGGCTCGAGATTGGTGTCCAGTCTCTCAAGAACTTTCGCTTTCTTGGATGGCGAAAGATTCTCTTCTGGTCACTCTTTTGCCTCAGCTCCGTACCCCTACATCTTGTCTTTAACGGTACTGTCCTCGAGTCAAAAGGCACCAATGGCTCCACCATTCTTTTGGGCGCCGAGGATCTCACAAAGGGTGGCTGGCATGAGAAAACTTCCATATCAGGTCTGCTTTACGAGAGTGCACAGTATTCAAGCAACGTCAACTCTCAGACCTTGAAGTCCATCAGCGACTCCATGACTGATGGCAACTGGGAGACCCTCCCATTCTCTAGTTGCATGTCGCTATACAACGACCCGGACATATCTCTTACCCAGTATCGTCATGCAATCTTTGTCATGTACGACTACGATGATCTCCGTCGAAACTTGACCCAAGGATGGAAACGTGGCGATGTCTTGCAAAACACAACTGACATCTCCAGTCTTAACGTGACCAATCCGTTGTGGGGACTGAGCACTGTCTCACGTACTGGCAGGTCCTCAAGACTAGCTATGCCTCTCTCAAACCCCAATACCCAACCCTTAGGGAATCCTGGGAACGGGAGCAGATGGATTGCTGGTGTATGGAGTATGCAGGGTACCAGCAATGTTCTTGACCCTGTATCTGGGGTGGTTGTTATGGACCCCCTCTACTTCACGGCCAAACATCGAGTTATGCAAATCGACTACTGCTTGTCGGAAAGATTTGAAGCGCCGTGTCGACTCAGCGTTGCCAATAGCCTTCTCCTCATTGTCTGTGTCATGTGCACGATGAAGTGCGTGCTATGCTTCTTGGTCTTAAAACTACGTGTATGGGGTGACGAGAACCCTCTCATGACTCCTGGAGATGCCATTGCCTCATTCATTGCCAGGCCAGATGAGGAGACCATGGGCATGTGCACGCTGAGTTTGGAGGACATGAAGCCGAGATCCAAAAAAGAGCCACCAGGAATTGGAAATATTAGCCATGATCGCAAGTGGTCACAAGGTCCAAGACAATGGCACACCACGTCGACACGGCGATTTGGGAAAGCTGTCCCGATGAGCATTTGGGTCATATCGTTTCTTCTCATTGGCAGCTCTCTCACCGTGGCCGCAGTCATGCTGTATATCGCTATACAAGGCCAGCCATTGTAAGCGTCGTGCTTACTTACTCCTGTATCTCCAGTACTAACACATTGATCAGAAGCGATTCACGATTCGGGCATTCGCCCCAGAACGAGGATGTGGCTAATGAAGCCCTGGAAGATATTCAGCTTACGCCATTGACAATGGTAGCCAATACCCCACAGCTTATTCTATCCATTTGTTACCTAGCCTATAACGGACTTTTTACTCGTATGTTGGCCGAGTTCGAGTGGTCGAAATACAGTGTTGAGTTTCGAGCTTTGCGCGTTACCGAGCCAAAGGGGAAGCAGAATTCCACATATCGACTTCAGCTGCCTTACCGGTTCTCGATTCCACTGATCATTGTTAGTACTCTGCTTCATTGGATCTACTCCAACTGTATTTATGTCAGCAACTATGAGGGTAAGCAGACATATTTCCACATCAGACGCGTATCTAACACGCAGTAGCATACAGTCCAAGTTATCCCTACACCAGAGACGTCACAGTCGGACTGCAATTTTCCTCAAAGGCAATCCTTATAGGGTTCTTGGTCACTATCTGCGTAGCAACCGTGCCCTTATTGCTGGCCTGGGTCAAGTTACCAGGAGTAATGGTCATCGCAGGAGGAAACTCGGCGGTTATCTCAGCAGCTTGCCACTACCCCTCCATGAAGCTCCAGTCACTGAGCCGTGCCACATCGAGGATTAGCCGCCCGGATAGCGAGTACGACAGTGCAAGTGTGCGGCTAATAGGCGATCAAGAGATTGAAGAACTCGAGGGTGTGGCGAGGAGAAAGGTTAAGTGGGGGAGAATGTCGACCGGAAAGAGCAATGAGAGTCAAGTTGGACATCTTGGATTTGGGACGGAGGAGTTTGACATTGAGATACCTGTTGAAGGCGAGCACTACAGTGGCTTATGAAAGGGTGGCGAGAAAGATTTGATCGTGGTGATAGCATGGGAATAGCAAGATAAAAGGCCTTTTCTTCCTTTGGGATGCAACCACTCTGAATGAGATGTACTATCACACCATCAAAGAAATGAATGAAGAACAAATCGTTCGAGGTGTAAGAATGCTGCTACGCCACTTGTTAACACCCCAAAGCTGCGTTGCGATTGTTAGAATCCAACAATGAGCTTCGCAAAGTGACGAGACCACAAGATAACGAGTAAAAATTGCAATGTAGAACGGTAATTGTATGCATTGATCTGAGTGTTGCGGGAAGCTAATGTAATCATTAATTACACTGAGACATTATGTCAAATATTTTGAGTTGGATGAAGTGTCGTGGATAAGGATCGGAAGACCGGCACCTCTAGATAAATGCGAGCAGAAGTTCCAGCAACGATGGTATTGCATTGTGGGGAGATTGACGAAAGATAACGTTTGTCGACAGCCAATAGCCATGACTCTCAGACATTGCCACTGTATCTGTAATTACCTCATCCCGTTAGCGTGGTGACATGCTGCCGATTCCGATTGTCTGGTTAATTGATTTGGTGATCAAGAGTACAGTAGCTCATTATTTCATTTTTAATGGCCCAGAGTGAAGAAGGAACAAACAAACTTCACAATCAGTATGAAAACTGTGGAATAATCCCATCGGTACTGGCCATTCGGTTAAGTCGGCGACAAATCGGTGTCGTGGCCTTCCTTATCGAGACATCGCGGACAGTCTAGCCAAGAATAGCAACTGCACCGACCAACAAAGGACCTTTTGCCTCACCTTCACCAACGGAGGCATGATGTTGCGGGGAAGCCCATTCAAGGTCTGATTAGACGATATTGCCACATGCGATTAGGGAAGATTGTCACTCCTCTGCGATTGCTGGCTGGAGTCCCTGGCAGCCACTCCCGTCCCGCGTTGTCGTTTCTGGAAGTTGATTCGGTAACGATGCCGTGACGTTCTGGTAGTGGTTGATACGAGATTCGCTTTTTACCCCGGAATGACGCCTATCCGACCTGTAAATAGCCCCGGGAACAAGACATGGCTAGGGGACTTTTGGCGATCACGGCCCAACGCTTGGTTCTTTTGAAAAGTCCCTAGCTAACAGATTCCATTGCCGTTTTATCCATTTGATAGCGTGCCGTAGACCCGGAATGCCCTTCATGGCCATCTCGAACCTTTGAAACGCTGCGCATTGCCTCGAGGAGAGGTAAATCGTGGGCAACTACAAAACATGTTCGTCCGGCTGCCAAGACGTCGCGTGTTTCAGAGATATCATTTTCTTTCGTTGTTCAGTTTCACGCTCTAGATCCATCATGAGCGACCAAGAGAAGAGAGATACAGAGCGGGAAGGCCCTTCTCCACCGACGGATATCCATCCTGTCGACGAGAAGAAGGGCATTTCTAGTGATGAGAAGCCTTTTGACGACGTCGAGATCCTTTCATCGAAGCGTGTTCAACCTCTCGAGACCGCCGAAGACATTGTCACTCATGTCATTCAAGTCGACGATGATGCTACTTTGAATCCATGGACAGCGCGCATGTTCATCGTTGGTAAGTAATTTACCTGGTCGCCAAAAGAAATTTACTAACAACACAGGTATCGGATTGTCCGCCTTTGGTGGTGTTCTCCAAGAGATCATGTACTTCAAGCCCCAGGTCGTCTATGTGTCAGTCATGTTCTTGACTGTCCTCGCCGAGACCCTTGGTACAGGCTTGTCGCATATCATCCCTCGAAAGGGCGCCATTGGACGTTTTCTGAACCCTCACCCATGGAACAGAAAGGAGCACACCGCAGCTGTTCTCATGGCCTCGGCTGCGTCTGTATCGGCCTTGTCCACTGAGGCTCTTTCTGTCCAGAAGCTCTGGTACGGTGGTTACCCCAACCAAGCTGCCGGTATCTTCATCACTCTATCCTCTCAACTCATCGGATATGGCGTCGCTGGTTTGATGCGACCAGTCTTGCTGTACCCCACCAAGATGCTTTACCCCGCCAACCTTCCCATCACAACTGTCATGGAGACTCTGCACAAGCCAAGGTCCGAGACAAGGAAGAGATTCAAGGTGTTCTGGATTGTGTTTGTCGCCATCTTCTGCTGGGAGTGGTTCCCCGAGGTAGGTTTACTACATGCACCTTGTTGAAACATACTAACAACCATAGTACATCTTCCCTCTCTTGTCCGCCGTTTCCATTTTCTGCCTCATCGACCGCCACAATCTCGTCTTCACAAACCTGTTTGGAGGATCACAAGGTAACGAGGGCATGGGATTCTTGAACGTTTGCTTCGACTGGAATTACATCGCTGGCTTTGGATCACCTTTGGTCTTACCATTGCAAACTTTGTTCAACAGTTTCATCGGTTACCTAGGTGGTATCGTACTTTCCATGGCCCTCTACTACGGCAACGTTTGGCGGGCCAAGGACTTCCCCTTCATGGCACAGCTTCTCTACGATGGAAGCTCCACTCCTACAAACCACGTTGCTTACAACGAGACAGCGATCATGAGCTCCGACTTCAAGATCAACGAGGCTGCTCTTGACAAGGCCGGCCTTCCTCATCTGACAGCCACATACATCAACTATCTCATCACCTCCAACGCCGGTCTCACTGCTACTCTAGTTCATATGCTTCTCTGGAACTACGCCGAGATCAGCGTCGGATGGTCTTGGATCAACAAGGCCAACATGAAGAAGATGATGCGCCCGGAGACGTATTATTTCTGGAGACAGACTGGTGGCCGCACCGAGGAGGAGAAGACCAAGCTTCGTGATGATCCCTCCATCGATCCTCACTACAAGCTCATGCTCGATTACGACGAGGTGCCCAACAGCTGGTACTTTCTAGTCTTCGCTGCCAGTTTCATCGTTGGTTTGGTTTGCTTGTACGTGATGAAGTCAACCCTTCCCTGGTGGGGTTTCATCTTGGCCTCCTTGTTTCTTACCATTTTCCTCGTCTTCTTTGGTGCCCAGTATGCCATGACCGGTTTCGGATTCAACTTGCAGCCTATCTTCCAGATGCTGGCTGGCTACATGTTTCCTGGCCGTCCACTTGGTAAGCATATTCCTAACCCGGTACGATGTCAACACACTAACCATCATTAGCCAACATGTACTTCACATCGTACACATATAACGGTCTTAGCCAGAGTTTTCTTCTACTCCGTGATCTAAAGCTTGCTCAACAGAACAAGCTCTCACCCAAGGCTACCTTCACCACCCAAATCATTGGTTGCGTTCTGGGTGCGCTTCTCAACTACGTGATGATGATCAGCATCGTCGATAACCAGACACCAATCCTGAAGTCAGCTGAAGGTACCAACATCTGGTCCGGAGCCCAGATTCAACAGTTCAACACCCTGGCCATCGCTTGGTCTATTGCCCCCAAGATGTTCTCGATTGGAGCTCGCTATCAATGGGTGACAATCGCCTACCTCATTGGTTTCCTCGCTCCTTTCCCCTTCTACATTATGCACCGTCTCTTCCCCAGACAACGGATCTGGCCATACTTTAACAGCGCCATCATTCTTTGGTACCTCGGCTATCTCTTTGTTGGACTCAACGCCTCCATCACAAGCTACTATATCATCGGTGCGTTCGGTCAATTCTACCTTCGTCGATACCGCCCGCAATGGTTTGTCAAGTGGAACTACCTCATCTCTGCCGCTCTCGATGGTGGTACCCAGGTCATGGTCTTTATTGCCACCTTTGCTGTTTTTGGAGGTTCTGGAAAGTCAGTACCGTTCCCCGAATGGGCGGGAAACAAGGCAAACAACTTTGATTACTGCGCTTATAGTGAGACAAGTTAAGGATCAGATCTTATGTAACTGGAGGATGGTTAATCCATGCGATGGTTGGGGATTTAGATAGTGCCTTTATGAGAGCCATCAGGCATAGGGTAGTAACATTTACAAACATTCAAGTTAATAATCCATCATGAGCCTGAACTGTAAGGGGATAATTCTGCTATTGTTGTACAGATATGAGCATCGCCGAAATGAGAGCGAAACCTTTGTAGATAGGCCATAGATTGGGCATTAGAGAGAACCTAAAGGCGATAGATGCAATGGAACATAAATCTCATATTAACAAAGCTCGTTTCGCACTGCTCTTCTGAGCTCATGGCAATGCGTGGATGGATGACGTAACAGCGTAACATAGCCTAATCTAGTCGCTTCAATGTGCGGAGCTGCCCCGCGTCAGCGTATTAATCATGATCACCTCACCAAGCCCACACGATCTTTCACTGTTTAGACGTGCTTCGTGAGAAACTTAAGCAACAAATCAATCTACCAATTCAATAAGAGTCAAGATGACATCTTCTCCATTCTCTAACCTCGAGGGTTACACATCCAAAACCATCCCCTTCAAGTCAGGGCCCGATGGCGACATCCTTCTTGACGTCGTTTATCCTGAAGAAACAATCGACCTGCCGAGTACTGTTCTCATCCATATCCATGGCGGATTTCTGGTATGTCGTCATTCCATCTTATGAACTCATCTAACAATGCATAAGATCGTCGGCGACAGATACAGCTTTCTGCCTTCCTGGCTCGTCAATGCCGCCGTCGCTCGTAAATGGATCTTTGTGAGCCCCGAGTACCGCCTCGTCCCTGAGTCGACCGCCCATGCATCTCTGGATGACTCGGTTGAGGCCTACAACTGGGTGCGTTCTTCGCTATCTGACGTGATCGGCCGACGTATCAGTTCGGTTCTGTTGGCTGGCTCTAGCGCTGGAGGATATCTAGCTCTGGCTACTGCAAATGCCGTGGAAAAGAAGCCGACCGCAGTTCTTTCCATCTATGGAATGTTGGATGCGGCCGGATCGCGATACACGACACCTGGGACTAATATTTGGGGGGCTCCTCCTTTTGATACGTCGTCCGTCCTGAGCAAGTTTCCCAAACCGAATGAGAACGATGGTCGAAAGGCGATATCTGCGTATCCCCCACCAGAGAACGTAGAAAGCGACCCTAGGTTCAAGGTAGCATCCGCTCTGCATATCGACGCGCTCTTCCCAGACTACATAACCGGCGTCGAGGGACTGAGCCGGGAGATTGCCTCCAAGGGCATCGATGCCATTCCAGAAGAGCAGCGACGCTTATTTCCTCTATCTTTTGGTGATCTAGCGAAATTTCCTCCGACATTCTTGCTGCATGGTGTAAACGATTCGGCTGTCACTGTGGACTGTAGTGTGCAAGCTGAGAAGAAGCTTCGCGAAGCAGGTGTTGAAGTGGTCAAAGATTTCCCGGAAGACGGAGAGCACGGGTTTGATGTCAGAGCTGGCGATGTCGACATAGAGAAGGCGGATGCGGACGAGGTTGCGAATGTTGAGAGTCTGAGGAACGCTCTTCGCTTCCTTGACTCTGCCGTCAAGAATTAAGAGTAGCATGAAACTTAACAGTAATTGAGACAAGGTAGTATACGAGGAGTATGTTGCTTGGACGTGGATTCTCAAGATCATTGTGAGTCGCTCAGAGGTGATACGGTTATACAAATGCAGCAACCCTTTTTTCGCCGGAAGCTGTCCCATGGGATAGGAGCATTTTGCCACCCTCCAGTCATAAGAAGACATCCAACAGGACCATGTGACATATACAGAGTGAGCCTAAGGTAATGTACCATAACAAAAGAAGAATTCATATTCCGATGCACTTACGGACACCCAACTGGACATGAGAGCAGAAAGGGTATAACTTGAAAGTTCTTAAGGACATCATTTGCAGAGACGAGGATGAGTTTATATGACACCGATCTATCAGTCTACCGAGGGCTATATCAGTGCCGTTGTTATCAATTAATCTCAGCCACCACACTCCTAATCACTTCCCCAAGATTCTCTTCCTCGAGACCAAGCAGCTCAATCGCATTCCCGTCCCCAAAGAGTGAGTGGCCAGCTCCATCAGCAAACAAGAACTGTTCCAGGTAGTCACCAAAAGCACTGAAGTCCCCTTTAGCAATCTTCTCATCTCCAGCCTTTTCAAGCTCGGCGCTGCTGACACGTGAGACCTCGAATTTATCCCCGGTGATATCCTCAACCATTCTGAGAACTTCATTTTGGGTGGTGGTGACGCCGGCGATATTGAGGTATTGGTTCGCTGTCTCCTCGGGCTTCTTGAGAATGGCAGCTACGGCATCTCCGATGAAGGAGAGAGTGCTTGTAGAATAAGGCTCATTACCTGAGTCGACGAGTCGGAACTTGCGGTCCTTGATGTTGACAAAGGCTCTCTCGTTGCGAAGTCCCTATGTGCGAGTAAGGAAATGCCATCACACTTCTAGAATCAATCCACGTACCGCATCGAGGAATAGACCACTTGAAAGACCCGTCCACGAGAACCAATCGTGCTTTCCAGCGAGCTCAATCAGGTAATCAGTATTCTTCACCTTGGCCGCGAGGAGCCTGCCAATCTTTGTATCGCGATTTTCTCTTGAAGGAATTCCAAACTCGGACGGAATAAAGCGGGGTACTCTGGCAGAAACTGCTGCATCAATGATGACTTTTTGGTTTCCCGTTGCAGCGGTTGCTACTGTTGATACTACGGCGTCTAATCCAGTGAGTGCTTCCTTGACTGAGTCGACTGATGTGATATCGACGCGCTTGACGACCACATTGTCGGGAAATGTCGCCTTGGATTCGTTTCTGGTGATGGCTGTCACTTGAAAGCCAGCGTTGAGAAGACTGCTCACGACCTTGGAGCCGAGAAGGCCAGAGCCCTGGATTTCGTCAGACTTTTGTCATATCCTTTTGGGTGGTTGTAACTCACACCGACGACTGCGACTTTTTGGATAGTCATATTAAGTTGGTAGACCAGGTGCGATTGTAAATAAAGTCAACCAGGAGTTTGAGGATACAGATAGCAAATGATGAATATCGGATGGTGATGGTGTTTTGCGTTACTCCGCGATGGCATCATTTTTTACTGGGTCTGCACTCGTGGAACCATACATGATGCTCTATTTATCTTGACTCCACTATGATACAATACCTCACTTGGTCGACAAATCGATTGGTGACTCGAGACATTCCGCTTTGTACAACGATAGAAACAATAATTTCGACCAGTTGTTGCGTACTGGCTTTAAATGAAGAAAAGAACACGAGTAAAGAGCTTGTCAAGCTCACAGAGCCAAGGCTGCTTCATATGACGTTGACTATTTATCAACGCACTCCACCAGACGCCACAAGATTGACAAGGGAGCTGATCGAATAGACAACACCAAGTAATGCGATAGAACAAGCCATATCGGAGTACCCTAAAGTATGGGAATTTTATGAACAAACCTGGTGCCTTCAAAATCTTCACTATCCACTGCGCCCATAACGTGGCGCCAAGCCTCCGCTACAAGCACGCGCAACTAGTCGTTAAACGGCCATATGTCTATAGTCAGCCAATATTTCCAAACAATACATTCCAGTGTCGACCGATATGATGGTCCAGATGCGTGAGAGTGTAAATCATGTCAAGTATGGTAAGTGGTGAAGTATTGCCTGTTTAATCCTCGGTAATTCAAGAAAGCAGCTGCTCCCACCAACCTCCAGCCAGCCTCGGTTTTCGATCGCCTTAACGACGTCAAAGTGTAAACAATGCCGTTGAGGTGGCAGGTGAAGCCACGACAACGGGAGACGGACACCATCTACGACATAGTTTTGTACCGGCCAAGCTGACAGCCGATCATATGTCCATCATCCTCTTTATAGGCCCAAAGTCTTCAACAGCAAAAGTGGCTTGAGCAAACGCGACCTCGACCAGCCGCTGTAGCCGGGTAACCCGCCACTTGGCTTTGTAAATTAGGTTACACACCAGCCTGTCAAAGGATTGGAAAGTCCGGGGTAAAAGCTTCTGAACCGAGGTATAGTGCTTTTCCATGTTGAATGTAGTCGGAGAAGTGATTCTCGACCCACGGTCCATTCCATCCTCGTCGGTAGAAACTAACTTTGGCATCGCGCATTTTTGTTCTTTTCTATCTTGACCATTTACACACTGGAATGTGTTGTTCCTTTCTTAACCAATAGTGAACAATGATACACGCTCAATGGTGATCGTAGGATAGCAAAAAGGGCCACAACCTGCTGTGACTCGGCCCGTGCATGTCAGCTGCCGGAGTGAAACAAGCCGAATTCTTACCATGTCGGCTACAGCGGCTCAATCCTACCGCTCGTATAACAAATCTGGGTCCTTGACTCCTTGCTGACGCTCTATACGCAGCAGCGAATAAACTGATCAGCGCCGTTGCTCCGACTCCACCACAGTTAAATCTACAATTTTTGACGATTGCTTTGTTTGTGTCGCGTCATCTTGTTGTCGAGGACTTGTACTTTGACCGTCACTGTGGGCAATGGCGACAATTTGACTTTTTGGCGCAGGACGGCGGGTAACCACAGCGCCTTTGATGGCGCTGAAGAAAGCGGAAATAAGCGTCGCTGGATGCTAAATTTGGAGTCGGCTAGCTCTTGACCAGCGAGTCAATGGCAACCCTGTTCATCCGCCTGTCAGCAAATATTGCCAGCAATGCCAGGCGTACGGAAGCCTCCTTTAATCATTCAAGGGGTCGTTTCTGTATCCTTCAAACGCTGGCAATGTCCAAGACAGATGGTCCCCATGTCTCTGAGAAGAGACACGGCGGTTGCCCTTGCATTCCACGGTTGACATGCCGCCGTCTAGGGTCAACAGAAAGGTCTTGTCTTGCTCCCCGGCGCCAAGAGATCGATCTGCAGCTACGCTCAGGGGTAGCCAAGAAACCAAGACGCCTCTACAAAATGCATCAGCCTTGACAGGAAATGATTCTTTTGCTACAGTATGCATCATCCTGCGGTAGCGCGCCCAGTCTCGCCCAATAGACAAATGCCTCACATGTTGCAAGCTACGTACAATCTAGCGTAAGCTTCATGATTTGGTGTTGGTCAAACCCTCAGCCCCTTTAGCAAAGGGGGTGCTTGAAATTAGGAAGGAAATCGGCTAAGCGGCTTCCCTGGTCCCTAAAATAGCCAATGAGGGGACTTTTCTACGCCCAGAAAAACAAGGAAGCCTTCTTTTTCTGGGGAAGATGAGCTGAGATTTTGAACAGGCCTTGACAGGGCTGCACGTATTCTCCATCATGTCATGGCCTTTCTTAACCAGCGTGTTTTGCTTTGCCATGGACAAGACCATGATGCAAGGGAATAGCAAAGTTGTTGACTATTGAGCGCCATGTCAAGCCACTTACTTACTGCCCCTCTACTAAAACAACTGTGCTTTTTTTCTTTCTATTTACTCCGTCCCTTGATGAGCTTCACAGACAGCAGCAAGGACGGACTTTTGCAGAAACAGTCGCGTGACTGACCTTGCTGGCTCGGTCTTTACATCCTTGCTTAAATCTGTTTGCCTGAGGAAAATCATTACAAAAATAAGATCAACCTTGTTTCTGTGCCGTTCTGGCTGTGGCTTGCAATTTTACGTGCAAATCCCCTCGACACAGCCAATCAGACGGTTTTCATGACCAAGCCGGGGCTCGGTTAGTCGGAACCGTTGATGCTGAGCAGGCTTGACAGTCAGAAAAATACGAGGCTTGAAACCGCCACTCAATCAAAGCAAATTGTTCTAGACTAAGCCAACGAGACCAGATGCAGAAGTTGCCGTGCTAGGGGGTTGACCCCGTATCCAGTTAATGACCAAGTGAAGGCCCCCCCTGGAATTACCGTGTTACGTAGCAAAGCGAAGCAAATTAGATCCTTTCTGGTGGGCTGAGCTGTGGCACACGCGAGCAATTGCTGTTTTTACTACCAACCCAGCCTAGCTCGTGAGTCCACAGGTCGGTAGTGCCAGCTAATTTAGGGGGCCCGGTATCCGTAACGTAAATCTTAGATTTCGGTCTGGTTCTTTTTTAATGACTTGGAGCCTACTCCTCTCTGCCCCTGTCTGATCTGACGTCTGCTTCTCTTTTTGCTTGCTCATGCTGGCTTTCCTGGACCTCAACATTCCATGGTCTCTCTCTCCCATTCTGCAGCCTCTTCTTTTTCTTTTCTTTCTGTGTAATTAACAGTTGGTTGTAGAGTAGAGGAAAGCGCCCATCATGTTCGCGACACTCGTTCCGTTTTGTTTTTCCACAATCTTTGTTTCATTGACCTTTACCAAATTGGTCCACCTTTCCATCCACGCCAAGACCGTCTCGCCGGGCGCTCTCGCTCTTTTCCTGCCCTCGCTTCTACTTCCTGATGTTTTAGTCATTTACGCGTCGCGCCTGGCGCTGCGACAGAAGAAGGGTGTCTTTGCTGTGGGAGCCTGTGTTTTGGGCTGCATTTTCTCGTGAGTCGCATTTACTTTATTTGTATGCATTGACATTGATCGGGAACTGATGGTTGCAGACTTATTCTTTTGGGCGCCTCGGCTTCTCAGCTTGGCTTCTTTTACACGACGGGTAACGAGGTCAAATGGTCCGAGGCAAGGAGCTATGCTGGCGATGCCAAGGGCATGAAGATCCTGCTAAGTGGAATCAACTCTGTCCTTGCAGCTGGAGCTCTCATTGTCGTTGTTGCTTGGGTTGCAAAGTGGTTTGTCTACAGGGCTGTCGGGTCACTCATTGCAACGGTTGGAACACCCGTTACATACGGTACGTTCAGTGCTCATTACTGAACAACTCACAAATACTGACCTTTGTACAGCTTGGCAGGCCATCCGAAACCGTCGTAAATCATCCACAAAGTCCAACACATACGAATCCGATAGCGAATTCGACGATGTTGAGAACGCCAAGGAAGGCGCCCGACTCATCGAAGACGACTCTGCCGAAGAAACACGAACCAAGCCCCGAACATGGATCATCCTCGCCATTGTGTCCGTATTCCTCTTCCTCACCACCGCTCTCCGACCCGCCGCTCCTTATACAATGATGTCTGTGACACTCCCCCGCGCCATGCTCGATATGTTCAAGTCACCTGCCCCAGCGTGTAACGCGGTGAGTGGTAACTGGCCATTGACCGCACTCATCACACCGGATAAGTGGGAGGACCCTAGTGGACGCTTCCCCGGCTGGACTCCCGGTGAGAATGGTGAAGCTGCACGCAAATACCGAAACACAGTTCCCGAGTGGCTGCCCGTAGATTTACCCAACGGATTCTCCAAATGGGCCCCCAAGGATAATGATACTGTCCAAGAACCCGACGCAAAGTCGACCAATGAATGCGTGGCCACCGAAGCCGACGGCTCCTTCTACAACCCTGTTCTCGACCCAATGAAGATCTCCAACCTCGACGACGATATTCTCGAAGTGCTACGCGATACCCTCAGCGGCGGAGACGTCAAGATCAAGCATGTGGCACTCATCATGATGGAGAGCTACCGAGAGGAACTCTTCCCTCTGCAGCAGGGCTCCGACTACCACAAGCTCATTCTCAAGTCGCATAAGGGTGAGGATGAAGACGAAGTCAACGCCATGCTGTCCCACCTCAGCCCCGTCGCCGAAAGACTCACCGGCAAGTCAGGAAACTGGAAGAAGAAGGACGGTTCCAAGTTCGAACACGTGGCGACGCCGCAGTGGAACGATACAACTGAAGAAGGGTTCGGCGGAATCAATGTCGTGGGTGGTTTCACAACGTCGTCGCTATCTTTCAAGAGCATGGCAGCCATCCACTGCGGCGCTTGGTCTATGCCTGTCGACGGCTTCGAGGAATCCGAGACGGAGAGCTACCAGCCTTGCATCCCCCAGGTTCTGGACCTCTTCAACAAGATCAAGAAGGACAAGAAGTCCAAGGACTTTTTGGAGCAGCAATGGTACCCTGCCTTTTTCCAGTCTATCACCGATGGCTACGACCGACAGGACAAGTTCGACAAGAAGATTGGCTTTGAGCATATTGTGACCAAGGAGGTTCTAGAGGACGACAAGAAGTCCGATGAAGACCTCGAGGAAATTAACTATTTCGGCTTCGCTGAGACAACACTCAAGTCTCACATCCACGACTACCTCAAGGAGGTCAAGGACCAAGGCAAGCGCATGTTCTTCTCGCACTTTACCAGCACGACCCATCATCCATGGGGTGTACCCGAGTCATTTGAGAAGACCGACTACCTCAAGACTGATGGCAAGATGAAGTGGCACGAGGACTTTAACAGTTATCTCAACGCTGTCCGATTTACCGATGCCTGGCTGGGCGAGTTGCTGCAGACTTTTGACGAGTACGGCTTGACCAACGAGACTTTGGTTGTGTTTGTCGGAGACCACGGTCAGGCATTCAAAGAGGACCAGAAGTCCAAGATTGGTACCTACGAGAACGGCCATGTCAGCAACTTCCGCGTGCCAATTACCTTCCGCCACCCCCATATCCCCCGAGTTCAATACAACGCCAACGCAACATCACTATCCATCCTCCCCACGATTCTCGACCTCCTCATCAACACCGGCTCCCTCAACAAAAAGGACCAAAACGCCGCTTCACATCTTATCCAAGACTACGAAGGTCAATCTCTTATCCGTCCTTATAAGCCCATCCATAATGGTCGCCGAGCTTGGAACTTTGGCATCGTTAATGGCGGAGCCAGCATGTTGTCCATGACATCTGCAGATGCCCCATGGCGCATCGTCATCCCGTTGGATGACTCGACCCAATATAGATTCACTGATCTCAAGAACGACCCTCTTGAGCGTAAACCACTGGAGAAGTGGACACTGGAACTTCTCACAATTGCTGTTGAGAACAAGTTTGGAGAAGAAGCCGCGATATGGGCGGCTGAGGCAGATGCAGTGTCCAAGTGGTGGGGTCAAGAGAGGAAGAGATTATGGGGATATGACCCATCAGCTCATAAGGAAGATTGATGATTAGTAACGTAATGCGAATGTTTAATGCTTTTAATTCTATATATTTACTTTGTCATGTCTGTCCTTGGTGTCGTGATGTTGACTGGCTTGACTTTGACTTGTCTCCAGCTCGAATGTTGGCGATACTTGACTGCAACAGAAGTACAGGGTAATGACACCTGGTAAGCCCAGATCATTATCGTTGTATGGAACTTCAAAACAGAATCCCAAGAGACTACTCCAGGTGACACTCAAGGCTGCAGACGTACAGTGTAAATGTGATTGCCATTGTGCTATTACAGCATTTTTCTATCGATACTCCATCCAAACTCAATAGTAAGAAAATGCGCCGTAATGTCTTTCCAAGCTGACATGCCATGCCCAAACCACCTAATGCAATATTGCAATTTCAAATCGCCATGCAAAAATCATTCTCTAATGTCCAATCATCTGCTTCTTCTGCGCTAGTCTTCGTTCCTCAGCGGCAACCATATCTGGGTGGCGTTAGTAATGGTACAGCATGTTGAAACAAGGCGACTTACCCTTCCACAAATCTTGGCCCTCGTACTCCTCCTTATGGATCTTCTTCTCAATGATCTTAGTGGGATCGTTGGGGTCTTGATATCGGATAATCTGCCATCTGCTGTCGCCGTTCTTGAGATCTCTCATCTCGAACACAGCAGACACCAACAACACAGCCAGTGTCAGGCCCTGGGCGTACACACGGGCTTGCACGACCTTGTTAGCGGTGTTCATGGGCTGTCGGCTGACAATGGCGAAGGCGACGCCCATGGACGCCAACCATGAAAGGAACACGATCTGGTATCGGTTCTCCTTGGCGTATGTCTTGAAGCGCTCGAAGCTGGACTCATTCTCGCGAATGAGTTGTGCTGTACGAGCAGCCTCGTCTTGGTAGTTCCGCTTAGGATCCTGGGCAATTTGATGCGCGATACTCCATCGCTCCGCATTGACAATAGCACCGAATGTGCCTGTTGATGTAACGAGGAATGCTCGGAAGGGGAGTGTGAGACCTCGAAAGGTAGGATAACGTTTAGAAGCAAAGATAACACCTGCAGTACCGAGACCGAGGAAGAGAGTACCTCCAATGAGACCGCCCTTGACAACCTCAGCGTAGTGGGCCTCTTCCTCTTCCTTAGTGAGAATCTTCATGATGAGGGATGAGGATAAGAAGACTGATAAGAGATAAGGATAAGATAAGAAGCAATTAGATGCTTGATTGGGAGCAGTGTTTGGGTGGATAAGAGTGCGTGTGCAGGAGTGTTTGAATGGCACCAACTACCCGGCCACTGGCAAGCATGTTTATATAAAGGGAACGAGTTTGCAAATTTTACCGGGTGATACCGCATCGATGGATTCCTCATGTCATCTTGTCGCATGATTCTTTAAATTCGGGTGGGCTTATGCCGGAGCAAAACCCGCTGTCCGAGTGCCGTCTTCGCCGCTTATGCCGCTTCGTCCCCACGGCTCCGCCCGAAATGCGGCGATGAAGGCCGCATGTGGAATTTCTGCGGGGCCACCTGACAATCGTAGGTTTGGAACACCTCGTGCATTTTTGAGAACATGCTCGCTATGATCAACAGGTAGTCAATTATGGAAACAATTAACGGAGATACCGGTTGGTGACGTATTGGAACGAGTGTAGAAAGTCAAATGTATCTATGACTGATTCAAGTTGTTAGACGGTAAGCGTAGCCAGCCTAATCCTTGGCTGTATGCAATCAGAAACAAACAACCATTGATCATCAAATGAAGGGTTAAGTCTTCCTCAATCTGAGAGGAGGTAAAACTGTCTTATATACACCAGAGTCTGAGCCCTGACTTTACGAGGACATATTATACCCCTGCGTCGGAAGCATTCTGGTAAGAGCACGCCCTCCTACGATCACGGCCCTGTAGGGCTTGAACGGCTGTAAGGTATGGACTTGCATAAGCTACTCGAATATGATACAGGGGGACGTAGCAAACTGCATTTCCCAAAAAGTTGTGAGATCTTTAACTGTGACTTCCACAGAATAATCCGCTCAATTTCTTGCCTCCTTCGGCCAGATCTACTCCCCAATCTCGATTATTTGAGACCCTAAAAGCCTTGTAGGGCTCTATGAGGTGTGCTTCTTCCTCCTGTTACTGTTCGCTCGACAGAATACACTCTCATGATTGGCTGGCCGAGAAAGGGATGTTCTTCGAAGCTTTACGGCCTAAAATAGTAACACTACCCACAGAAAGTCTCAACCGTCCACAATAGACCGATATTTCCCGCTGAGGGTGAGATGTATCTCTTCTATCAAAAAGGTGACGAGCAGTAAAAGAGAGAAAAGAAAAGACCCGAGTTCTTTTTATGGTAAACTGATTTATTCCTATTTCTGAGTACCAACTTTTGCCGCATATTTCCAGAGTCGAGGATTCGTGGCGATCTATACCCCATATTGAGCTAAATATTTGAGACCTCTGCAGGCTACTGAACTGCCGAAGAAGCACGGCATTGCCGATGCAACTATGTATAGTTTATTTTATGGATATCTACGTCATATCTTTGATGCCGAAGACTATTCGGTTTCATTTCAGGGAGCCGTCCAGTTATGAGATGATGACGACAATCTTATAACATAAGCAACGAGAGAGCAGCATCGCCTGGTCAGGCTATCACTTGGAATAACTACGGTGGACCAGACCTCTGAGATACCGATGGAAACCACTCTAGTGCATTACACTTACTGAAAGTACTTGTGATTGCAGCGCCTGGTCCAGCCACACCCAGGTGTTTTCGGTTGATCATCTATATCAATATTAATAAATCTGACTCTACAATCAAAAATCATGCGACACTACTGTGATAGGCACATTGACGGGGAGGGGAAGACAGTAGCACATATCACAACAAGTCCGGTTTTGTGACTATTGATAAGACTTATGTAGCTCAAGAAATGTATTAACTATGAAAAACAAATCTAGTTGGCGCCTACTACTACCAAGCGTATACAGTAGCTTCGTAACCTATTTCGGGTCACATAAGACATTGTAGCATTCTACAAGCTGGCACATACCCACTAGATTACCAAGCCATCTTGGCAAGTAGACCAGTAGGCCACCTCCTCACACAATACTTTCTAGCCTCATCCAAAAGTAGCTGGAACATGCCAAAGGCAAATGGCAGGAACCAATGCTCGACAGGGACACCAGTCGTACCAAGGACAGGCTGCAGTGGGGGGATATACAGCCAAAAGACAGCCATAGCGAGGGAGAAGATGATAGCAGGGAACAGATACCAATTCTGCGTATTCTTGTTGAACAGAGGTGGGTGTTGAAAGATACTGAGGCGGCGAGTCCTTGTGGCCATGAGGTTGAACCACTGCATCACAACAAGATTGACAAAGTAAATGGACGAAGCTTCGTTTGTCTTGGCCAAGTAATAGTCTGGGTCAATGCCATCGGGCATCTTGCCGAAAGAGAACCAGAGTTGGCTAAACGGAATGCCCTGACGTTGGAGGTACCAGAACGACATGGCGAAGGAGGCTACTGTTTGCAAGACTCCGTTGATGCCGTAGGATTGAAAGATGAGCTGCCAGTTGACGAGGCGGTCTGTCTTGACATTACGGGGGCGGCGAGTGAGAACATCCGCCTCGGGCTTCTCATATGAGAGCATTGTGGCAGCGGCGCAATCAGTGAAACAACTATGATAGATTAGTATGTTTCTGACAAGTTGCGAAATACTGATGGAAAGCTTACCAGATGATGATCATTAGGAACGATGAAAGGGCTTGAGGCAGTCCAAAAGCAACAAAGGCCATGACGGGCCAGAACTCAGAGAATGAACCGGCAGGTAAGAGATAAGAGATGACCTAGAGTCTGTAAGCTTTGGTGGTCACGGTAGATGAAGAACAATTCCTTACCTTTTTGAGGTTGTCAAACACAACGCGGCCGTACTGCACAGCGACAATGATAGAGGAGAAGGTATCCAGAAGAACCATATCGGCGGCCTCCATTGCGATGTCGGAACCACTGCCCATCGAGATACCAACATCAGCAGCCTTGAGAGACGGAGCATCATTGACACCATCACCGGTCATGGCTACGACACTGTTGCGTTGAAACTCGCGGACAATACGAAGCTTCTGTTCAGGTGTTGTTCGCGCAAACACAATCTCTTCGTACCTGGTCAGGTTACCCCATTGATGCTCGTTGAGTGTCATGAGTTCAGGGCCACTGAGGATGATTGCACCAGGATGGATGGTAGGATGCTCCTTGTTCTTGGAAGAGATGGAACTCTCGGTACTGTTGCCATCGGCGAATCGGTGAAGGGCCTTGCTGTCGTCGACAGCATGGGAGGTGACGATGCCGGCGTCGCGAGCAATGGCCAGAGCAGTGAGAGCAAAGTCACCAGTAACCTGTAATTCACTTAGCAGTGTCTTCAAATATGTTGAATGAAAATGCTTACCATTGCAATTCGGATACCAGCGCCGCGAAGAGTGCTAACGACATGAGGAATATCGTGTCTCAAAGGATCGACAATGGCCACGAATCCGACCAGGATAAGACCAGACTTGGATTCGCCAGTGATGGCTTTCTCAAACGCAGTGCCCTCGGTATCGTTGGGTAGGTTGCCACTCTTGACGACCTTGCGTGCAAGTAGAAGACATCGCTTGCCTTGGCTGGAGTACATGTTCTTGAGCTCCTCGAGCTTGGCTCTCATGGCGGCATTGAGGGGGACAGTTTCAGAGTGCTCAGACACATAGTAATTGCACCGGTCAATGAGAACATCAGGAGCGCCCTTGATTGTAAGAAGCCTAGACATGCTGGTTAGCCTTGGTTCGTGCAAAAGGTCGCAATACTTACGTATCCTTGGCGTCAAAGTTGGAATCCTTGCTGAGAGTTTGGGAGATGCCTTCAGATCTTGCAACAGAGAAGCAACGAATCATGAACTTGTTCTTACTGTTGAAGGCCAGATCGTAGGTCTTTCGCCAGCAGGAGCGTAGGTAAGAGACACTGCTGGTGTCGACAAACTCAGCAAATCGGAGGATGGCCTGGTCAGTGGCATCACCAAAGATCTTCCTTTCAGCCAAAGGCGCTTCCATGGTAGCAGCATCGAACTCTGAGGCATTGCAAAGAGCGGCCATCGCTCTGAGCTGGACGATAGGGTGTGGTGAAGACTTGGAAAGACCCATCTTTGCACGAGCATCCTCGACGACCATGTTGAGGCCACCAATTGCGCAGTCAGAGACTGTCATTTTACCCTGTGAATGTGTTAGAATAGAACTTAACTTAAGGAAAGATTGGACTAACAGTGGTGAGAGTGCCAGTCTTGTCGGAACAAACCACGGAGACCGATCCCAAGGTCTCGACAGTCTTGAGAGACTTGCAAAGAATCTTGTTCTTCTTCATCAGATTGGCAGTGATGGTGAGACCAGCGGTAATCGAGATAGGGAGACCTTCAGGAATGAATGCGATAGCGACACTGACACAATTGACAATCAGGGTTGGGACGTTGATGAAGTCAGGATGCTTGCTCCTCAAGAAGGTTCCCCTATTTCAAGGTTAGTGACAATTCTCTCCTGGGTAAGAGTTGATGACTTACCAGAGGATGCAGACGATAGTGATCATGACGATCATAATACTGGCGATGATGATAACAAAGTACAAGACTTCTTTTTCAAGAGTTGTCATCTTGACCTTGGGTTCATTTGTGAGACTCGCGATGCGTCCAAACACAGTCTTGTCACCAGTCGCAACAACAATTCCAGTACAAGATCCGAGAATGCAGTGAGTGCCCTGAAGACCAATGTTATGCGTCTCGAGGTAGTTAGTATCGGTATGGTCAACAGTTCCAGCCACAGGCTTTGACTCGCCAGTAAGCACGGAACGATCAAACTTGACATCAGACGAAACTTGGACAAGGCGCATGTCGGCTGGAAGCTTGTTGCCAGCTTTAACACGGACGACATCTCCAGGGACGACTTCTGCGGCACTCATGTGGATGAGCTGGCCATCGCGAATCACGTCACCTTCTTCAGGCAACATTTCCTTGATCGAAGACATGGTTCGTGACGTGGACCAGTCTTGGAACATGTTGAAAAGGGCTTGGATGAAGAAGACGGCGAGGAGGACGATGGCAAGTGCCTAATATGCCAGACTGGTCAGTAATTTCTCCTCGTGAAGACAGATTATAAAACAAAAGACAAATAAGGGCACATACCAGGTTAGCGACGGCGGGGGGATCTCCTAGAGGCTTCCAAGAAATGAATACAAGAATACATCCCGTGAGAAGAATGCTTCCAAAGCCACCAAAGAAGTATAAAAAGATTGTTCTGAACCAATGAGTCTTGGCAGGGGAAGGAGCATTTCTGCCATATTCAGCCTGCCTCCTCTTGGCTTGCTCGCTGGAAAGACCTTCATTGATCGAAGTAGTGAGCCTTTTCTCGACGTCGATAGTGGGAATGGTATGCCATTCAAGGTCCGTCAGAGCTATCGACACACGCAATGGTCAGCATCATCTTCAATTTGGAGCACAGAAGTATGGCTTACCTTTGGTGGTAACATCTTTTGCCTTGGCGAGCTCAGCAAGCTCCTTGCCCTTGGACTCTTCAATGTCAAACGAGCTATCCAGCAGGTGTAAGCGCAACGTTCAAAGACATCAAGACGGTTGAACCTACACGGTACGATATGTGATAGGCAGGGCAAGACTTGGGTCTCCTCGGTTCATCGAGTTTGCGCGATGAATACTCAGAGATCCTCTGGATCGAGAGCGAGAACGAGATGCTCGTCGCTGACGACGGCGCGATCTGCGCAAATCTTCATCGTCGTCTTCCCAATTGATGCGCTCACCGACCTTGGTGGTCGCGGCTTTCTCATCAGGGTCCATGGCAGATGGAATATGGCAGACAAAGAGTCAGGAAGGGAACAAAGCAAGACCGTAGAACGATTGAGGAGGTGGAAGGAGTAGGGAGAAAGTGAGTGAAGTGTTGGAAACTGAGGAGACTCGAGCTGGTAGAAATAAAACCGTGCCTGGCTCAGCCCGTACCCTAAATTGGCGCATCTAATTTGTCTGGAGCTTCCTCGTGCTGTCATTGTCTAGTTAGTCCCTCGAGCAGGGCCCCTCCACCTCAGCCGTATTCCGTAGTGTGCTTCACTTCAAGGGTCGGGGCGCGGGAATAAGAGTAGGATGAGCCACGCCCATGGGGTGCCAAAGCCAGAGCTTGGAGTCGTCAGCAAACCGTGGCTCATCCACCTTTCGGTTAGCCTCGACCGAAAAGAAAGAAAGAAAAAAACATGTTCAGCGGCAAAATCTATTGGTGATTCATACGAGCAAACCACTCAACTAGTGTAGCCTGGTTTGACAGGTTCGAAATTGGGCACGTGGAGTACGTTAACTGTATTCCACTACGTAAGGGCTTTTCTTTGCTTATTTCCTTGTTGTTTGTCTCCATATTTCGGCATCGCAGGGCCTTGCCTGCTTTGCTGTTTATGTCACAGTATTGACTTAGACATCGCCTTTTGTTCATCTGTACAGCTACAATCAGAGTTTGTCCAGTGTGCTTGTTTCCGAAACTTAAATAACTATAGTACAGTATCCTGCTCTTGATTAAGCCTCCATGTTCCCACACCATCATTAGGTTACAACGGCCCGTTACAAATGTTTATAATATTAAGCATATCCTGTCCTGGGAGCCACGTTTAGAGCGGCTGAAGCAGATCTACAACATGTCGTATCTACTGCGCCATTATTGGCAGCTCCTCTCAGATCGCCGGTGGCCATGGGGAATCCAATCGCCGTCCGCGTTGGTGACGCACGGGGAACGATATCCTTGGGCGCAGGGACCGACGCAGAGTAAAACGGGAGATTGGCTACACATTTGCTGGTGTAGCACGTAGAGCGCGTCACCTTGGGGTATGTCTCATGGTCGAATTTCCGACAGCTGGAAGGGTTGTCAGCGCTGTCAGTGGCTGCAGTACGTCAGACGTGGGGGGACGGGTAAGACCCTGAAATGAGCCCTACCTTTCAGAGCAGTAGAGTAGTTGATGATCGCGGGGGGTGAATTCCTTCTCGCATGTCATGCTGGTGCGTGAAGCAGGTCAGCTACATCCTTCACGCTGTGATTGTGACGTACCAGAAGTATGGGAAAACATTTTCCTCTTCCGCCACAAAGACAAGGTCTTCTTGTGGTTGCTCAGCTGAATACCGGGCTACTTTTGAAGGTGTATGGTGATTTATGATGGGTATTCCCATGGGGACAGCATGGAAGCGGCGATGGCTGTACTTGACCCGGTGTTGAAACATGGATGAATAATGGTAAACCTCAAAAAGAAAGAAAGAAAGAGAAGAAAAAAAAAAGAAGATCAAAATACCACTCATTCGAGGCTAAGAAGAGCCATCATGAGATGCCTCTTATCTTAAAAGTTCTCTCAATGAAGAGAAACTCATTTTGAGTAATCCGAGTCAGTAGTGGGGGTAGTCGAAGGACTGACTGACAAACAAATGCTGCCCTCACAACCGAGGGATTTATCCCTGCCCTGACTCTCAATTCTTACGACTCGACCAATGAAACGAAGGTCATTCCATGTGAGGGTGTCAACTCCACACGAAAGGACAGAAATCGACTTGTCAAAAGGTCAATGCGCCTCGGCAGCACAAAACAAGCATTTTCTAGGGCCACACTAAAATCCAAGCTTTTTACGATCTCGCTTGGCATGTAGGGGAGGGGGTGTGTAAGAACTTAACAGTCATGAACCATCACAAACCCCTCAAGAGGCCTCCTTTGTCTCCTCTCAAGACCCTTGTCGTGTGACCGTTGCCGGATAGAAATGCTGGGGCAATGAGAAGCATCTCCTCTAGCGTGTCTGCTTTGCCGCAGGGAAGCGCTGGTCCAAACAGTGAGGCTTCACTCCCTGCGTCAAGCACCGCATGTCGAGCAGTCACTGCTAATCTCCGTGGTGGGGAGATGATGGTAAAACGCTCTACCAAGAACCAAGAGAATGGTCGAGACATGTTATCTAGATCAGTGCTGAGTCTAACGGCAGAGTCCCCTGATCAGGCGCGAAATCGGAAATCCCTCATCTTACTTTGGGGAAGGGAGTTTTACTTGTATGCTGGCTTGGACAACGTCTAACGTTATTACGCACCGTGTATATCCGTAGTCGCAAACTCTACACCTCAGCGTCCAATTCATCGCAAAGTTTACACTAGACCTACTCATGGATCCAGTCTCATCAAATGCCCAGACCAGTCTCCCAGACGACGATTCTTCGGTCTCAGAAATCAGCGATGATGAGGACCCTCTCTGCAACAGTGTCTCCCACGGGAGTCTGTCCATGGTAACACCTATCACTGAATCGGGGTCCCAGCGCAACTTCTGGAACACGCTTCGCAAAGCACAAGGTGATAATACTTGGATTTAATCGTCCATGAGACTTACTGACATATTTGATAAACTCTAGAGACCCTCCGGAATGTCTATCAATCTATCGATAACGCTGCACGTCAGAGATTACATCGCCGCGAATCGATCATAACAATGCCATCGATCTCGGATCAAGGAGGATGCGCGACGCAAACCTGTTTCACAACCTCACTTGGGACGATGTTGATATCCTCTTGGGTTAACTGTCTTCTCATTTTTGTTGTTGCTGGTACTGTTTCGTACATGGCCAACGCAGGGCCATTGTTGACATTTACATGCAACGCCATAGCAATCGTGCCCTTGTCCGCCTTACTCACGGACGCAACAGAGATCATAGCGGCCAAAGCGGGTGATACAATTGGGGCATTGTTGAATATCACGTTTGGTAATTTGGTTGAACTTATTTTATTGTAAGTCCAATATTCCCACCATCCCCCGAATAGGCTGACCGTTTTGAAGCGTGTGAGTAATGCACATCGCCATCTGGCTCCAACAAACCTAACCAAAACAGAATCGCCCTCAAGAACAACCAAATCTATATAGTTCAAGCCTCGATTCTTGGCTCTGTGCTTGTAAACCTCCTCTTGATCTTAGGCTCGGCCCTTCTAGCAAGCGGCGTGACTGATGTAGATTTCATGTGCAATACAGCCGAGACACAACTTCTCGCCTGTCTACTTTTTGTATCCGTCTTTGTGGTGTTGATGCCTGTAAGTATATTGAAGCAATTTACTGTACCCTTCTAATGTTGGCAGACGGCATTTGCGCAAACCTTTAGCAGTACGGACAAGAACAAGACGGCCGCCCTCAAGATGAGCAGGATCTCAGCACTGCTTGTGCTACTTATCTATGTGCTGTATTTCATCCACGAGATAAAATCTCGTTCAACAAAAGACGACGATACGGGAGTACGGGATCGTGATCTTGAGAATGGGTCTACTATCAGCCACCCTCATGTATCTCTTGAACACCGTTCCAGTTCTTTGGCCTCGCAACATCCACCCTCCCGCACAATTCGTTTTGCGGATAATCACAGCCGGGAGCGTAGAGCTGACTCAATCTACAAACTCAACGACGTCGCTGAGCTGGACACGATTGAACCGACAGATGCCAGCGACTCCATGGTGGATCGAGGTCGTCGAAGCGGAGAAACGAGCCGCACTAGCTTCTGCCGACCCAACTCTTACCAACCCCTGCTAAACTCCACAAGACACTCTCGTTCTCTCTCAATCACAAGCAGCAGAGGATTCCAAAGTCGCGAGTCTTCTATGAGTCGTGAAGGACGGCGCACTACCGCTATCCATCGTCTCAGGGAGCATCGCATCAGCATGGATCAATTGGTGCATCATCAGCCATACGATGAAAAAGTAGAGCCCGACTGGAAGGCTTCCGTCGCAATGCTAATAATCACTTCTGTGTTGATGTCAATGTGTGGCGAATTTCTGGTCAGCACCATTGACGATATCACACATGAAGGCGGTTTATCCGAGGCACTTATCGGGCTGGTTATTCTCCCAATCGTTGGTAACGTTGCCGAATACGTCACTGTAGTAGCAGTAGCTGTTCGAGGCAATATCGACCTTGCTATTGCCGTTGCAGTCGGTTCAGCCATCCAGATTGCCCTTTGCATCTCGCCTTTGACTGTCATGGCAGGATGGGCAATGCACAAGAACTTGGACCTTACCTTTAACACGTTCGAAATGGTGACACTTGCAGGGACAGTGCTCTTGGTCAACCTGCTCATTCTCAATGACGGGAGTTCGAATTTGAAGACGAGTGGTTTGAAAGGCGCGCTGATGTGTGCTTGTTATGTTATTTTTGGGTAAGCTATGCCTTCAGTGATAATCCCTACCTCAGTAAATAGTTACTGATGTTCTCCCAGATTGGGGGCGTTTTTGTCTCCATAGTCAGGTCAGACCACGAACTTGACCACAGAAGGGGGAAGGAGAACCGAGCGGAGGGGTGAAGTATTGATACATAGTCTGGCATCGTCCCAGTGGGTCTCGATTGCCACTTTTATGTAGGCATCGGGATCTTTTGGACAATATCGAAAGACAAGTTCAGTGATTCTGTTCCCCACCCACGAACAGACTGTCGTCGAAGCTGTATTCTGGGGTGTGATATATGCCGGTTGCCGCTTGCAGAGATCTCTTGTTATATCAATTGACCACAATCCATGTCCAATATTGTTATCTCTGTTCAATTTTCCTCAGTCTCAATCGAATACTGTACTCACCATGTCATACATCACCCGACAGGGAACACACGATATTGATGTTGATCTTTTGTCGAGGTTAAGGTCGTATCTTTGGAAAGCCGTCTGGTCGGAGACTAGCACCATGCAGATATCGAATCTTTGCAAGGTTGATCAAAATTTATATGATGCGAGACTTGCGATTTGGGAATCACTGGTTGTAGATGGAAAGGCATGTTATTTCAATAAACATGGTCAAGGCCAATATATTAACATTCTGACAGATTGCTCGTAACCGGGACTCTGGAAACCTTCTTAAGGTTCAGGGTCCGTGTTCTCTTTCTATATCGACACCCAGCCACATCGTCCCTATCACTGTCATTGGCGAGCCTCCCTCCTGCAACGGCATGGCAATAACCGAAGGAACAATTACGTTCATTGGAAAGGGCATCATGGTGTTCAAGGAGTCCAGTGTCGTACTCTTTGAGTTCTACTCGGCATGTCCTGATGTCGCACGTGTATCCGGCAATAGGCGCAACGAGAGCTTGCCAGTTGTATCAATTAGACAAGCGGTAACCAGGTTCTGGTAACAGCGACGGTGGTCCACAATCTGCAGCATCTGATGGTCTAGCCGAAAAAGGAATTCGGAAAAGAGAGAAGAGATGTCGCGGCTAGCTAGTCAGTCTAATTGAGCAAGAGCCGATGCCCCTCATGCTAAATGCGTGCATGAGTTGGTTGCAACACACACGAATTGGGGCTGTGCTATTCCATCACATGCCGAGTCTCCTTTTGTCGAGTTTGTGCGACTCTAGTCTATGACGTACGCGCCAATTCTTCCTCTGGCAGTTTTTACGACCGGCCTTGTGGATCGCCAAAAGGTGCCGTGCTGTGCTATGCCCTGCGGCCGCGAAGCTGCGGGCTACAATTGTCCGCGCGGGGGAGTGTGAGACGAGCGGTGTGAAAACAACAGTGTCAGCGTGGCTGGGCTCGAGCATTTTGTGAGTGGACAGAAAACGACGACAACCAACATGACCAGAAACTGCATGATCATAATTCTGGCAGCTTCTTTTTGTTGGTTGATCGCCAGAACCCTCCAAAGGTCCATATCGCTTTACACATCATAGAAGAAGAAGGAAATGATACCAGCCCAGTCGCCAAGACCATCAATTCGTTAGAGTCGCCTCATTACTGTTGCTTGCATACTCGAAAAGGGGCCTTATTCCAGACAAGCTTTTTAGCGCCGGAAACAAGCATCTCAAGACTCGTGAGTGGTGCACACGCCCTCCATCTCTTCGGACAATAGCAGGGATGATGAAAGGACCCCTAGTCTGAGCTTCTGAGCTCGCTCGATGGCTACTTGACAAGAAGCGAGTTTGTGACAAATTATTTGGTAAAGAGGAGTCATGCAAAGACTCGTCTCGACCATTGCGACGGTGTATGAGGCATTTATCTTGACTGGTGCTTGTTCTTGTTTTTTTTTTTTTTTTTTTACGAGCGGGAAAAATTGGGCCAAAGCGATGCTGTTCTGGGCATGATCCTTTGTCCTTTTGGCGGGCTGACGGGCGCTGTTTTGTAACCTCCAGGTACCGCTGCCAGCTTGTCATCAAGCTCAAAGACTACCACGATACCATGTGGAAACGCACATGCAGGGCGTTAGCTTGTGTGGGGGCATCTAAGGATAATGTCTAGGGTCATGGTCATTTCTTTACGTTTCACACGCCTAGAGCTAGCCCTGAATCAAGCAGGGGTGCTCATCTTGTTCTTCGGGTTGCTTTTTTCGTAAAGTAATTCAGCCATCACCCCTCTACAGGTAACTCGTGTCAATCAATGTAATCATCTCGCTTCAACCAAAGGGCGTGTTTTCCCATTGTCCATGACACACAACCTCGTGAGTCGACGCACGATTTGTAAGAGGTAATCTGCAAACAGGCTGTCGCATTGGCCGTTTCATTCCTCTGGTGAGCTTATCCCGATTTTGGCACAAAATCGCACTTTCTAACCTGCGGACAACGGATCTGCTGCCGTTCAGTGAATGACCAGTGCAGTTGACCCGCCCAGTGACCGCTGTAAACCTCACGTTCGCATGTGCCCTGGTCGATCATGATGACAGCACGGGAATAAAGGCGATTATGGACATGTAGCCGTACCACTGCGATTGACTTCAAGGTTTGAGGGCCACTACGATTTTTACCAAATTTTGATAGCTCAGTCGTAGCGAAAGTCAATTCATTCTCTCACTCTCGACAGCTGTCGTTCTGTCGCGCATTATGCCACGTTATGTTCCACCTCCTACCATTCAAATATGCCAATTCCCTCTGGATGTCGACGACTGCGAGATAGAGAATGACACTCCCGCCCTAAACTCGCGGACACGGCGTCGTGCGACTCGCCGAAAGTCTACGCCTTCAAACTTTGCTCCATCATCAACACAACACCACAATCGCGAACTTCGAAGGATCAGATCGACAGGACCGCCAGCTAGAGCAACCGCCAAAAGCTTGTCAGATGAAGATTCAGATGCACATGAACTTCCTGTGAAAGAAGACCGCCAGCAAGCCATTAACAGGACACATCCATTCGGCATCAGAGTTTGGAATTCGCCGTTATATCACCAAGACAACCTCGCAGATGACGGAACCGGTATTTTGATTCCAGAACATTTGGTTAGCAAGTGGACATATGTTTTCAACATACTTTGGACGGTCATATTTGGTTGGTGGTTAAGCCTACTGGTGTTGACCGCTGGGATTATTTGCCTAGCTCTCGCGAGGTCTCATATCCAGCCCACGTATGGCCGGGTTTTATGCAACCTAGCAGGCTACATCCTTTTTCCTTTCAATAAACCCGTGCGATGTAGTACCGAGAATGGTCAGTCCCCAGCGGGCGAAAGAGAAGTTTCGACTTCGCGTCAAGGCGAACAGGTCTGCACCGAGCTTGAACAAGACCAGCTGCTGTGTTACCCGCGAATGACCTATGACACAAGGTATCGCACCTTTGAAGATAGTACAGACGCGACATCTACTCGAGGATGGCCAGAGCCCATGGAATCGCCAAAATTTGCTGCTACGTCAAAGCAATGGACTGCTGAGAGCACCTTCTTCTACGTTGTACTACATATTCTCATCATACCTACCTTCCTCATCGTGGCGGCCATATGCTGGTGGTTGGTCCTCCCGTTGCCAATGGCGCGGATGTTGGTGAGACTATTGAGAAATCTTCAAAGTCGTGCGCTAGAGCTTTACTTTGAACGCAGTTCCGATCCGTCACTATGGGCCACGGAAACAGGGTCAACAGTGCTGCTCTACAACTGTGCTTCGATTGATGTTAATTCATGGAAGTACTCTTTCGGTGGCGTCAACATTGTCCTCATCAACCTCATGGCGATTGCCACTTTGACTGGCTTTGATTGGCTCATCCTTCTGAAGTGCCTTCACCTCCATTCACTAAGTCTCTCGCCGAGTATGCTTTTCTTTGGCAGTCTATTGGGAATCATCCCATTAGCCTATGTTATTGGCCAAGCGGTGGCTTCAATCTCAACCCAATCATCAATGGGTATCAGTGCCGCCGTCAACGCTTTGTTCTCTACTATATTTGAGGTTATCTTCTACTGCGTTGCCCTCAGTCAAGGCAAAAGCGAGCTGGTTGAAGGATGTATTATAGGAAGCGTCCTAGCTGGCGTCCTCTTTCTTCCCGGCCTGTCGATGTGTTTCGGCGCACTCAAGCGCAAGACGCAAAGATTTAACTCCAAATCTGCTGGTGTCACGTCAACCATGCTCCTCTTTGCAATGGTTGGTGTGTTCAGCCCGACATTGTTCTACTCGATCTACGGTACCTACGTGATAAAATGCAAGAGTTGTACGCACAGCGTTGTGTCTGACTCGCAGATAGCTAGCCCCAATTGTCGGTCATGCTCTGTCTCACAGCAATTGGATCTGCATGAACCTCTCTATAACGAGATGCTTAGACCCTTCAGCTATCTTTGTGCCTTTTTGCTGTTACTGGCGTATATCATTGGACTTTGGTTTAGTTTACGTACCCATTCATCCGTTATCTGGAATAAGAGCGAAGAACGGCCACACGACGGTTTCAGGGGTCACCACGAACCTATTCGAACACAACACAGGAATGCGCTCGACAATCAGCAAGTCTCCAAAAGGCCTGCACACCCCAGAAGGCATCACAGAATGTCTTCATCTGGAGGCATGGACCTACCTCAGTGTGATGTGATTTCTGAAGTACCCGAGCTCACTCAACAGATTGATCAACCTAGATCAGAGAACGCACCCACTGGACGCCCAAAAGACGTGCAGCAAATACCAGGTCACGTAGGTTCTTTACGCCATGTACCCAACTGGGGCAGGAGTAAGAGTTTGTTGATATTGCTTACTGCAACGGTGTTTTACTGTCTCCTTGCTGTTATTCTGATCGATGCCGTGGACACCATTCTCCAAGAGTTTTATATTGAGGAGAGATTTTTAGGACTCACTATCTTTGCTTTGATCCCTAATGCAACAGAAATTTGGGTATGTCGAAGTTATTCAGATCAAATCAGAGCGATACTAACAACATCAGAACGCTATCCTATTTGCTGTCAACGGTAACATCGCATTGTCCGTCGAGATTGGTTCTGCCTACGCCCTGCAAGTTTGCCTGCTTCAGATACCCGCTCTGGTATTCTTTTCAGCTGTACTGCATCCACATAAACCTCGGGAGGGACATATTTTCTCGATGGTCCTTCCACAGTGGGACATGTTTGTTGTCATCTTCGCTGTGTTTTTGCATGGCTACATGCAGAACGAGGGGAGAAGTAACTATTTTAAAGGCAGTATTCTTCTCCTTTCATACGCAGTTATAGTGGTCGGATTTCTTCTATCAAGCGGACGAGACTAGTTACTATAGAAGACGCACCTCAATTCGAGGTGACGTAAGAATGAATATACTAGGCGACGGTATTGGCCAACCCGAGTCAAGCGCTTGAGTATCATAGCTGGAAACAAGGCGTTCTTCCACAATGGAGACTGATAGCAACCGTGATAGATGTTTGTGGTCATAAGTACAAACTTACGTGCCGCTGTAGTTGCTTCTCTTGGTCTGCCAACTCCATCGATTGCCCAGAAGTATATTAGCCTGCGTTAGGGCTTGTAAGGTTCAAAAAGTGAAAGAAAACACCAAAATGAATGTCGACGATATATCGTAATGCGTAATCAGGGAATCGAACCCTGGGCTCCCCGACGTTACTCGAATGGCAACGGAGAATTTTACCACTAAACCAATTACGCTGCTTTTTGATGACACAGTGTTGAACAAAATGAACTATTCAAGTCGAGAATCACTGTCGCAGCGATGAGTGAGTGTGCTTCCTGCCATAAGATATCCCGAGATCTCCATACCACAAGAATTCTACACAGTCACTTACGCTGCCCTAGTAAGAACTGTGTTGGATTTCAAACAACTCCATATAGACAGCAATGCTCGTGACAGCTGAGACATTGAAGCCTCAGACGTACGAACGCTATGGACTTGCCAACTCAGGCATCACATAAGTAAAGTGCCCATATAATCAAGACATCATTCGGATCAGGTGGGGAGATCTATGTTGGCAGCTCATTGATGGTCCTTGGCTGTACAGGCCGCGCATCTGACTCTGCCAATACACTTCCTGGCCCGGCATCAGCTTCTACCAACGAAGGATCGAGCATTGGGCTTCCCGCAAGATATTTCTCTCCTCCCTTGCTGTTGTTCATGTTATTACTATCTCTGGCTGCTCTCCTCCGACGCAACCACCACCACCCGAGCCCTAACAAGATGGCAAGTCCGATAATCCCCCCGACAGCACCACCGACTATGGCTCCCACGGGAGTTTTCGCCGTGGGGAGTTCGGGAATTGGGAGTGAGATGCGATCGGTATCGCGCTCGCAACAGTCATCTTCCGAATCCGTTGTACAGCAGTATTCATTGGCTGCACACATTTTGATCTGAAGCCCCATGTTCTTATTCTCTACTCACTTGGTTAGCTCAATGTCCTTTAGCGCTTTATGGGGGGCCACTTACTATTGGGGTAACAACCTTGAGCAAGCACATACCCAAAGAGAACGGATGATGAAAGAAAAGTATTGAATTTCATGGCCGAAAGATTGTGGCTGGAGCAAGTTACAAAACGTCAGAAAATAGCTCCGATGCGAACGATTATGCGTGAGGAATGAATAGATAGAAACGCTGGAGAAATTGAAGTGAACAGACGAGGGGGGAAAGTACTACCACAACATGCCGCGAAATTTCTGTCAAGTTTCCATATATTCTTCTCATTGCGCAGAGTGACGTCAAAAGGAAAGGCTGCCAAGCAAGGACTTTGGGGGCCATGAGAATCACTGGCTGCCTGAACCATGCCCTGAATTGAGGCTATAGCATTTCAAAACATGATTGGGTGGCTGGGCGATGCCAAGGGACCTGTAGCCTTTGGATGATCTACATATCCAATCATGAAATGCGTCCATGTTGTTGTATTGCTACCCTGAAATCATTTGGTCCACTGTTACAGGCATATCGGTGGGAGGGCTGCATCACCTAAGGTAGATGCGACTCCGGCTCTTGCTCAGCCATCGATCTCAAATGTGAGTCCGCTATTGCTCGAGCGAATTTTGGAATGACTATTTGGTAGATCGCGTAGGGAAGTACAGGCAGGTATTTGTTATGCAGCTACATCCCATCAGTCTAGGTGTGTTTTGATTCATTAAATGTATTACTCAAAGCTCCAAGACAGCAGCTGGGCTCCCCGAACGTTGTCACTGACGACTCTAGTCAATTAGTTGAGAGTTCATTCACACGTTACCATTGTCTACGACTTAGTTTGTGATATCAAAGACACTCCCACTATGTCCAAGTTCAGTTGTAGCTTCATCAATATTATCAAACTCACTCAAACATAGCGTCAGGGTAAATAAAGCTACTGGTGGCTGTGTGGATTGTCATTTGGGATATCTTCATCCCCGCCAGATTGGCGGACATGGAAAGTGAGTGTCTGTATATGATCAAGGGACCGTGAGAGTGAAGTCGAGCTTGATGAGAATTGGTGAAGTTAACAACTGATACAAACGTTCCCGGGGTAGCTCATCGGGCACATTCAACATGCAGAGACACAGTTACTTGAGATTAAATGTCGGCATGCTTCGCAAGAAGTTGTGTAAACTTGAACCAGTGCAATTAACCTTGTCTTATTATATAGGGTATCAGAACGTTTTCTTAGGCACATACGACCAAAGGTAGTGGAAAATACGGGATCCCGTCCGCTCTCCCATAGTCAAGCCACTAACCGGCGGATTAGTAGTTGGGTCGGTGACGACCAGCGAATCCCCGCTGTTGTATGTTTTTGTTGTTTCTGGGCCATTTCTTTTTGTAGGCAAAGTCGCCATATGTCAACATCACAATATGTCAATTCCACTTAAGTTGGCCTGAACGAGGAAAAAGAAAAGGACGCCACCGCTTTTCTGCCTGATCTGTAGATGCGAGGGAATGACTCTCCTGCTCTGTCATTCGTCTGGAAAATATCACAGCCCCTCACAAGCGCGGATATAAAGGCGTACGATTGGCTCACGCGTAAACCGGACATTCCCAACAGGAAATGGCCGAGCAATCAGGCTAGTTCATGTTATCGTGCCTATTCAATACTGTTAACTTGTCTTGTCATCGCCTGGTTTCAATCTCAACCATAGCATCAACCACCATGAAGATCAGCAACGCCATTATTCCTCTACTGGCCTCTCAAGCGGCGGCTCAGGCCTCTCAAGCGGCGGCTCAGGCCTCTCAGGCGGCGGCTCAGGTCTACAATATCCAGATTGGTGACACCAAGGTTGAAATGCTGCGCGAGGCTGGTCAGACTACAGCGCATAGTGACGATGAAATCGAGGCTGAGCTGAAAAGACTTCTCAGTGAGTTGCTCTCCGACGGCGAGGAAGGAGCCCAATACAAGACAGAATGCAGTGTCACCTCGCGGTTCGAAGCAGAGATCTACACTGTTCCTGATCCCTTGCGCGCTCCCAAAGAAATCGCGTGGGCGGTGAACTTCCTCGACGAGTACTGGAAGACCGACGACGGTGACGATCTTCCTTATATCGGAGACTTTGACCGCTATATGCACCCCGAAGGCTTCAGAGTCATGCGCGCCGACTATAAAGATCTGCCATGGGCTGTTCGCAAGTATCACGAGGAGCTTGTCAAGGAAGGCACCGAGATGGAGCGCAAGTTTATTGCTGAGCTTGACGGAAGCGCATTCTTTGCTCCTGGTGTCATTACCTGGCTAGCGCCCTTGTTTGCTGGAAGCAAAGTTGAGCCTGGAAAGAATGCTTGCGAGGGTGAGTTGACAAATTCTTTTTGGAAGCCAGGACTAACATATTTCAGACGACATTGTTGACTTTAGCAACTGGAACAAGGAGTCTAACTCTGGCGATGTCAAGTACACATTCTCGTATGGTGAGAGGGTGCAAGTTGGAGACCATATCACCGTTGAGTTGACAGCCCAGAAGTCTACCAAGGAGGTTGCTGTCAAGGAAGATGCCATGAAGGAGGATGCTGTCAAGAAGGTAGTTACTGAAGAGGACACTCTGGAGAAGGAGACTACGAAGGAAGGTTCTGCTGAGGAGGAGGTCGAGTTTGGTGAGCTATAAGGTGGGCTATGGTTTTAACAACGAAGGTTATACCTATCAAGCGATGAATCATAATTCTTGAGGAAGTGCCATGGTCGATATCATGAGTGGATAGGCCGTTAAGTCGGAAATAGTCCATGCCAATTGATGCACCACTTTCTTTATGTCGCTCAAGCTTCTATATTCAGAGCTTCGCTCCACCTGACTTTCTAATCTCCCTTTCTCTTTCTCGTAGCTTTCGCCTCAAAATCTTGCCTGTCGGGCTTTTTGGAATCACATTAACAAACTCAACACCTCCCTTCAACCACTTGTATCGTGCCTTGTGCTCTTCTACATATCGTTGAATATCCTTCGCAAGATCGAGATTAGTCTGTACCGTGTTACCAGATTTGACAATGAAGGCTTTGGGAGCCTCGCCTGCTCGTGCGTCAGGTACTTGGATGACTGCGCAGTCGCTGACGGCAGGGTGAGTGAGGAGATGCGCTTCAAGCTCTGCGGGTGCGACTTGATGGCCCTACACGTCTAGTTAGTCACACGCTCAAGCACTTAAAGCGTTTGGGTATCAGTCATCACCTTTACTTTGATGAGCTCTTTGACTCGATCAACAACTACAAAGTGCTCGTTCCCTGTCTCGGACAGACGCACAAGCACTTCATCACCTGTGCGGATCCAACGGCCACCATCGCCTTCAAAGAAGGTTTCGGAGGTAGCCTTCGGATTGTTGAAGTAGCCCAGAGAAACTGTTGGACTCTGGATAAGTAGTTCGCCCGGTGTTTCATAATCAGTGATTTCATTCCCGTTAGGATCAACAATCTTGGCTCTGGCTGCAGGAAGCAAGGAACCTGTAGTGCCGACCTGAGTGTCATGCTCACTGCTCTGTATAAATACTGTTGCTGTCTCTGTCATGCCTAAATAATATGTTAGTAGATTTACAACAAGTTCCTGTGGCATTTTACCATAACCTTGACCAAGTCGCCATTTTGGATAGAGACCCAACAGATCGTCCACTGTCTCACGTCCCAGAGGCGCAGCGCCAGTGTACACGAACCTCACGCTACTGAGATCATACTTCTGACAGATCTCTCTTTTGTCAAGCATCTGAATAACAATAGGCGGAACAATGGGAAGTTGCTCCACTTTGAAGCGACTGACTGCGTCTAAAAATGTCCCAAACTCGAACCGTGGCAGTACGATGATTTCATCTCCGCGATATGTACCCAGATGCGTTATTAGCATCAGACCAAAGACGTGACTAAAGGGTAACAAGCCAAGCATCACTTGTGTATCGATGCCGTCGGCCCTCCTAGAGACGGAGTCGAAGGTGCACGTTTGAATGATGCCTGCGATGATGTTGTAGTGCGAGATCATGACCGGTTTCTGTTAACAATTAGGGAAGCACAATATCTCGCTTTCTGAGGACTTACGGGTAGTCCTGATGTACCACTTGAGTACAGTAGGTACGCTGTTTGTCGTGCACCTTGACCCCTTGTCCAATTCAATGACTGTGTAGCGGACCGCGTCTTGCCAAGCTCAATGAGATCCTCAATGGTTCTAAATTCGTTGGTGGGTGTGGAACCCGGAACTGGAAGAATAAAAACGTTGTTGCGCGGCATTCCCACTGCATCTGCAGCCTTGAGAGATGTCTCCAGAAGAGGTACGCAAGTAAAGATGGCCTTTGCACCTGACGCGCGAAGCTGATGCTCTAGCTCTGGGGCGGAGAGTGCTGCGCTACTGAGACTAGCGATACCATTCAGTCGATGGATAGAATGGGTGAGGGGCACATAGTCGATCTACTTCAGCGTTAGTGCCAACATGACGAATTGACAGACCCTTATTTCTTACAGTATTGTAAGAGAAAATAACAACCACACGATCCCACTCTGATCCAGACCCTCCGTCAAACCCTAGAGCTTGAGCAATACCTCGAGCAAGATACTCCTCTCTCAGGATAACATCTTCAACTGTGCGTGTTTTGCCCGTCAAGCCACATGTGTAGGGGTGCCGCGATTTGCTGATGGGATATCGTCCGTACTGTTCTGAGCTCATGAATTCAGCAACACTCATGGAATCGGGAGGCTCTGCAAAATGTTAGAAGGATGCTCTACTAGTAGAAAACGTTTGTAAGCACCAATTGGTAAGTCCGGGACCCATGACGGTGGAGTGAAGACCATTGTGGCCGACAAATGGTGCCGAATAATTATTTTGATGGTATGATGATGCTAGTACATTTGATCTGATAAGATCTTGGTGTTTAGTTCTACCATTCTGCGTCTTTTTAATGACCCCGCACTCGATAACCTTTCTTGGCGATCGGCTACTTTGCATGGGAGGAATAGTCGATTAGCGGGGGACCTTGTCGGTGTCGCCCTGTGCTGTAGCTGCGTAATAGAGTAATATCCTTTTTCATGTTTTGATGCGCCAATATTCACTTGAGATTAGAAAGATAAGATATCATGTAATAAATTATGGTGTCTATTTACGTGTATGTTGATCTAGCCCACCCTTGAATTATTAACATTAAAATTGCGAAACATCTTCAGATCCAATCCTCCCCGTCTATCCGTAAATCGCAACCATTCGCCGCTTAAGGGAGAGCAGCAGGGGCGTACTTCTGGTCGGGCTTGACAACCTTGCCACCAGCGACCTGCTTGTCGGTGTAGCTGGGGTAGATGATCTGCTTCTTGTTGCTGACAACAGAGAGAGTGGTGAAGCCGTTGTTGGGGCCGAACTGGCCGCTCCAGCCGGAGGTGATGGTGAAGGTGCCGCACTTGGCAGGGCCGCCGTTGGCCTTGGAGGCGGACTTGGCCTTGACAACGTAGGTGCAGGCGGTAGCAGCACCGCTGCCGGTGTTGATGCCGAACTTCCAGGTGCAGGTGGTGTCAGCCTTGTCGCAAGAGCGGCTGAGGGACTGGATAGTCCACATGGGAGAGGCAGCCATCATGGAGACGGAGTCGGCAGCGGCGGGGGCAGCGACAGCGCCGGAGGCGGAGACGAGAGCAACGAGAGCGGCGGTGAACTTCATGTTGATGGTTGGAGTTTTTTGTGGGAGAAGAAGAGTGAGAGTTGTTTGGTGAGTGTTGAAGAGTGTTGGAGAGTGTTTGTAGAGAAGATGAGAGTTGTTTGATGATGAAAAGTGTTGTTATCGTGGGTTGATGAAGGAGTCTTTATACAAGTTGGAAAAGTATTAATAGGTTCATGACTTCATAAATCCGGATCATCGGCTCCAATATTGTTGAGCTGTGATGTCGGCTCAGGCCGCACAGTCCAAGACACGTTACTTCGGTAGGGCGAGTCGGTCAGTTGATGGCACTTGACGAGCTAGTCCCCAGCCCCAGGGTCCAGACTCGTCTTTTTACAGCAGGACAGAATAAGCTGGACAATAGTCTCAATGCTCATTGTGCCGCATTACCGTGAATTTTTGCACGCTTGGGCTCCGACTCTGGGGAAGCCGATCAGCTCAGGCGAGGCTTTAGCCTGTAGGAGCTTAGCGAGTCCGGATTCCACCAATAGACGAGCCATTTATTCTTGGATACGGCCCCGTAGGATACCCCTGCAGGAATGATGCTTAAAGCAGTTAACAAACTTCTCTCAATACGAGGTGGAAGCCAGGAACTATCGTTCTTCCCTGGCCTTGCATTTGAATCCAATGCAGAATTGTCTTAGCCGACCTCGTAAAGCACAGTCGATCGGAAGATCATACTCTGCATTCCGTTATACGGTCAACTCTAGTTTGACCCACGTGGCTAACTTTGGCATTGAGACTTTGCCTGTAGTAGAATGTCAAGTTGTTGATGCGTTGGTTTATTGCTGTGCGTCTATCAATGACCGCATAATGGAGATGGTCGAATAATCTCGCTCATGCACTCTTACGAACATTGATCGAAGCTAGCAGTTATTGAACAGATGAGGATTGACCCTTGCGAGCGACTTCCCAAAGTTGTAGACGTCAATTCTTGTCTGTCACAGTTTTCTACACATCATTTGACTGCGAGAGTTGATATTCACGAGTGGCAAAATACAGCATACCAACGTTTTGTTGCCTTCTAGCTTCGGATCGTATGACGGTTAAAGTTTTACTTTTCACTCCTTTTCACTTGTTCTTTTAATAACAGACTTTTCATCGATCTTCAATACACCGAATATGCTCGTGTAGGGTAGAGTTCAATCACATTCCAGAAGCTTCATTTCCGAAGCTAACTTAATGCGGTGCCCGACAGGCCAGAAGCTAATGACGCCAATGCACAGGCCTAATTGTGCTCTATCTCTTGCCACAACTTAGATTGTTTTATGCTTTTGTGCATGTTGGACAATTCCGCACAAACGTGGCGCAGTAGGCGTTTAAGCTCATAGCACCGTGTTAACGTTACTCCATACCAACACTAACTGGGAATAGCTTTAACTCTGCCCAACGATGAGACCCTTTATCCATTCTAGACGTCACGAGCTCAAGGCACTGTCTACTGGAGATTTCATATGTATGATGACATAATATATATCTTTCAAAATCATAAACGTTTATCACCAATTGACATAAAATGGTATAGGCGGTCAACCTTGACGTCGAATAGTAAGAAGTCCTATTTAAGCCATTGTATGTATGTTACTATAATGTGAGGGATATCTATTCCTAGTCCATGAAACGGCGGGTTAAGCAACGGGAAGTTAAGGCTTCCTATCACTGGTAACTGAACCTGCCACAGCCTGATCACTGTCGCTTCGAGTTTGGGTGCCAACAATTCTGAGTCTGCCATCCGCTTTTCCATTACTCGCAACCCCAGACACAGGAGTCCAATGATCTGTCTTCGAATCCGCTGTGACCCATTGAAGCATCTGATAACTCGTGATCTTCGGACCAGGAGCGGCTACGCGTATCCATTAGTCAAAATTTGGAGCACTGAAATGAGAACTCACATGTCGATGCCAAGTTCTCCATGATATTCTGATTTCGCAATAGTAGTGATAATAGAGAGCGGGAGAATGATAGACGGGTATTATGTTTGCAACAAAAACTATGGCAAGTTGTCATGACGTTTTAGAGACTGTTGAGAGAGATGACGATGACTTTAAGTAGACTTTCTCATTTTCTTCATGCGGCTGGAAATGGCCGAGATATGGCAAGACATGATTGATATGTGAAAGCCGTTTGATTCCGTTGATTGTCGTCCAAAAGGATGCCTTCGACGAGGGCACGTTTTCGGACTGGCCATCTTGCAATAGACCTTGAATCCATCATTATTCCGAGATTGATAGTCAAGAGGGCACTTTTCCCTATTGGTTACCTTTCGACATTTACAGAGGGCCAACTGTGTCTATGATGCTGAGGCTGGCCAATCAGGAAAAGTGCCCATACTTGTATCTCCCTATCTCTTCTGATGCATTTGAACTCAATCTATGTTGGCGGGATATTAGTTAAAATCATCTGCTCGCCATAACTACTGATCCTTGCAGCTGACACATCACACTGTATCAAAGAAAAACGTTGGAGCTTGAAGTTTATGATCGACAGAAACCTCACGCAGCATATGCAAGGTGGTCGAATAGAAGTTGTGCTAGTAAGCCTGATTTGCCCAGTGAACGAATAGAAAAACATGCCCGTACCAGCGCATCAAAGGAGGCGTTTGCGGGTACGACTGGTTTCATAATACAAGAGAAACATAAGCCCATGATTTCTGGTCAAGGCGGTAGCCGGGCTATGATGGAAGTCCCTTTTTGATTATGAATTCGTGCGGGGCTATGGTCATCGAATCAGAAAACGTGCCTAAAGACCAACCCTCCGCTATCTGCTGTGATATGCTTATTCAACAGTGTGCCAGCGAATAAGAAAACGTGCCCATGCTACTTCTGTCTCAGTACACTGCCAGCCACAGCCGAATTTGTAGCCCAACGCATGACTTGGCATTTCAACCTGATTGTGTCCAATTGTGTTAATATACTGTCCTCCCTTCCAAGCGAATTCTCTTTTTTTCTTCCTTTCCTTCCCTGTCCCTGCTGCGCGTTCCTGTGGTGCTACCACAGGAACACAATTTTATACTGCCACTAGGTACGCCGACACGACTTCTTTCTTGGGAACCTCATGGTGCCCCCATGCTAATTGCCATAGGCAACAAGACCGATTGCATAACCTAACTACTGGTTCAACAAAGAACCAAAGCCTCGAACCCCATTTATAACTGTATTGCTGAGACGCCGGATCTTCCGGCGTCTTTAGCATACAGGAAGAACATTATGATCACCACTTAAATCATTTTGGACCGGATGCCTCAGAAGTCGAATGGTTACTCTACGATGTCCCTTCTATCGCGGCGGTCTATCCAGATAACCAGCAAGAAACATCCTTATCGTCCGATGCTTGCTTCACTTTCGCGTCGAATATAGCTGGCGGTGATGTATCGTCTGGGATTCTGAATGGCTGTGATCTTGTTCAAACTCCGTCAACTCTTGAATCTGCTACTGTCTCACCCTCTACACTATCATCCACTCCCTTGGACGACCCTTGCGAAGCGGTACCGCCAATCCAGCAAAGTCTTTCCCATATGTCTCGATCCCCACCGGCAACAGCGAGTACCAGTTTACCGCCACTCCAGCGCCGTCACCGCTACAAATGTGAAATCTGCGGGGTGGGATACAATCAAGTGTCGGCGCTCGCGTAAGTGTCTAGTATTAACTGCTCTTCCTACCCGATACTAATGAGTCTTTGTCGTTTAGTGATCATCATAGAGACTTACATGGACATGGAAATCCTAACCCCACAAAACCTTATAATTGTCAAAGACATTCTATAAGTTTCTCGCGCAGGGTCGACTTTGAGCGGCATCTAACAAGCAAAGGTCATTGTACTGAGAGTTACCATTGCCGCTGTGGTAACAAATTCCAGCGACCAGAGCGTCTCAAAACACACGTCAAGGCGTCTGCAAAGTGTAAAACTGGCCCCGCGCCATACATTTGTAGATGCGGATACTCTGACGCAGATTACAACAGCTTATGCCGTCATCTTAGAACATGTGATAAGATACGGCGTCCGGGCCGACCAAGAAAGACAGTAGCAGTTGATGAGAAGACAGCGTCCGAGGATCCGTTTCTGTTCATGCGTTCATGACCAGAAATTATAATCGGCTGCCCTGGCTTGGATCCCTTATTGGGCCGAATATTTGGTAGACCACAAGTCGCGCAAAACATGTCACATCTACAGAGACCTGGAAACAGAGTTCTCAGCATTTTAGTTTACATTCGACAGACTAAGGGGAATTCAACATCACCCCTCGGAACCCCGTATACCTGAGTACCTTCGTTACTTAGGTATACGAGGGTCACAGGGGTAGAACTCAGGTATAAGAAGGTCCGAGGGGTGATGTTGAAATCCTCTTAGTTCACCAAGGGCCAGTTCATGGGTTATTCGTCGGATGATCTTGGCAGGCATTCTGATATAGAATGGCCTCGCTGCATTTGTCACACTCCTTATTGTCACTTGCCTCATTAGACGAAACCGCACTCTAAGGTGAATCTCAAAACGAAGTGAGATTCACCTTCTAGCGGAGCCTCTCTAAGATGAAGCCACCACATCTTGATCTTATCTAAAAGGGTATCGAAGAAACCCAGGAAGACAGCTTGCTGTTAGGATCATAGTCTTATTATTAATTTCCTTACGAATATGAATACGAATTATCAAATGGGAATGGTTAAATATATGGTTTGTTATTCAACTTTGCAATGTCTCCTTAAGATGTTGCCTCGGGCTTGTACCACAGAGTATTCAGGCTGGTGTTCTCTGCATAACATAATAAGGATTGCAGCGAATCACATTTATAACGCTGTACTGTGTGAGTTGTATGAGCTGGCTTAGGCCACTGTTCGTTATATTGCGTACTTGCTTTAATTTAAACTGTTGGAGTCCTCAAAGTGATATCCGTGATAACGACGTTGTTTGATTCATTTCGCAAAAATATTTCCCTGTCAAATCCTGGGATTACGATCAGGTCGAAATCACTTCTTTTCCCAAATACAGCATATGAGTGAAGTAAATTTTGATTCAAGGTATCTAATATTACAACAAGCCCCATAACCTAACATCAACCAACGCCTCATCAGCCGCTCAAGAGAATGCGATCATCACCGTAAGGCTGCATTATTGGTGACAGGTACACTTGCAACCGCGCACGGTACAATCATCTCCGCGCTTTCTTTTAACTAAACAGATGCTAAGTAAATTGTTATTCGCGCGCAATTTAGGATTCCATCAACTTGGCCGACTTACCAACTTTCTCCTCCTCGACGTCGACCTCGGCCAAAGCTGCCTCCCTCTTCTTAGCGTGCCCGCTGACCTCAGATACAGGAAACTCAATGTCCTCAGTGACAGCAGCGCCAGTGTCCTTCTTGAAATCGCTCATGGATATCGCAGGGGCAACTGTGGCCTCGTGGTGCTTGTCGTTCAGGTGCTCGGTCTCGTGGATGTGGTTTGTTGTGTGGACAACCTTTTGCTGGACTGTCTCTCGCTCGATGACGGGCTGGATAGTCTCGTGGATGTGGCTACGACTGTGTGAGCGAGGTTTATTGGTGCTGGAGAATGTTACTTACTGGTGGATATGTTGGTTCTCATGTGCAGGTGCAATCTCCTTGGAGTGGGTGGTGCCCTCGACGACCTTCTCGTTCTTGATTCTGGCAGCCTCGGCCTCGGCCTGCTTCTTGGCCGTGTCATCTCGGTGGTCGATCTCCTGCTCCATCTCATTCTCCTTGTAGACGTGCTTGGTGGGGAGGACATTCTTGTCCTTGACAGGCTGGATGGTGGTGTGGTAGTGGTCTTGGTGGATTTCGTGGTCGATTTCTGTGTCAACCTTTTCGTGCTGGTGGGACTTGACATCCTCGTGCACGACGGGAGCGGTCTTCTCCTTGTGTATCGTAGCATGGTCGTCAACATCGACAGTCTTGTCAACGGTCTTGTCTACAGTCTTGTCGAGGGTCTTTGACTTGTCCGCGGTCTTGGTCACGGTTGTCTCAGATTGTGTGTCGACGTCATTCTCCAGAGGCACACCAGTGACAATGTTCTTGACAGAGGAGGCAAGCTTGCTGAGGGCGTTATCGGGGAGTTCGGAGGCCATGATGAATGTGAGTATGGAGTTATTGGTAAGGAGTAATGTAGTAGTGATTGTACTGAAACAGAGTGGTTGAGTTGAATTGATGGTTTAACAAGCCACGATGGAGGGGGCGCGAGCTGTTTTTACCTCTCAAAGTCACCTCTGAACTGCGTCAGGCCCTAGCATTGATTGTGGCTCATGCTGTCATCATTCGTCACTTTGGCTGGATGACATCTATGACGACGCGGGAGAAGGGTAGCCAAAAGAATCCCTGTTTTATTCGCTTAATTGAAGGGTTCCAAAGCTGTAAACTCCCACGTCCTATCATCTGTGGCGAATGGCTTCAGCCACTTGCCTTAGCCTGCATTCTCGGTGATGGTGATGTAGTGGTTACGTAACTACGGGAGCAGCAACACAGGGATTTCCCTGATTTCACCCTGTGACCCAGGGTTAAGCTGCTTACTTTTTTGTCTTGCGGCGTAGTTCTCCAACGTTCAAACAAGTCGCGTGCGCGTAGGAGCTTTTATTGTCGGGTTAATCCGTGGGTTTGAGATGCGGTACCTGACATCGGCGATCCTCGATAAAGCTTGTTTTTGGCCGTGACAAGCTAAACCGAGCTTTATCGGGCTGTTTTGTTGTCTGTTGTCGACGCAGATGATAGTAGGAGGATACAGATGGAAACGTCTTTTTAGTGGACACTGTATCAAATAATTGATGCTGTCATCCAATGATGATGTTGTGAATAACAATGAGATCAATTCTACCTCAAAGCTTGAGAGCTGTCAAGAGTGAGCACCGCGGGGTTTGTGTCCCAAGCTTCCAGTCCTCCCAATTACATCTCTTGTCTCTTGTTCAAAAAGGCAAAAGGTGGGCTTACCCGCAATCAAGCTAAAGTGACGTTATAAAGCGGGTCGGGGATGCTTTTCACCAGCCGAGGTAAAGTACGACACTACGTAGCTTTATCCAAGAATGCCAAGTTTGATAATCGAGATCCATCAAAATGATCGACCTAAGCTTCAAGCAACAAGGCTCTCAATCCAAGACGAGTGACTCACTTAGCGGCAATATCACATGTCAATTGCTTCCCTGTCCGTGTTATCTAATCGTAAGTTTAGTGGGTGAGTGCAGGTTGGTTTGGACACTTACCCTGTATCTTGGTTTGTTGTATGTCATTTCAAGAACTTCAATGCACAAATTCTGTTGCAAGCTGTTCTTATCAGAGTTCCCGGATCAAATGACGGGGAAACATGTAGGCCGCAGTTAAGATCTTGTATAAGTTAAATTTGACCTGGAATTCGCTCCTGTTTTGGCTCGCTTGATCAAGCATCTTCATTTCCAAACTTCCAATTTATCAATGAAGCGATCAGTCGTAGAGCAACTCGGCGTCGGAACTCTTCGACTTGCCGCCTAGATATGGGGGATTCTTCCAACGTTCCAACACAAAATATTTCACATTTGCAATGCTTGACCCCTCAAGCACATGCGCTCAAAAGGGTTACAAAGTGTTTACCTATCCCCTCGTCATGACTGGCTGATATCGTTCTGCCAGGTCAAGTTAGTGCCGTCGGCATCTATGACCGACTACCGTCGGTATCCTCAGGCCGTATGACCGAGAACTCCATGATAACAGTTCAAAAACCACTGACAAACAATGGGCCCGACTTAAACTGCATTCGAGACCCGCATTCTCGCTTCCAATTCCGAATGCTAAGACGCGTTCTTGGAAGGCGTTTCTTGGCTGCTATTGCGGGGAAGGGTAAACCCCAATTCTGGACTACACATTGAAATGATCTGCTTCTGTATTTAACAAATACCATTGTCTCTTACTTGTTAATTTAACTGTCGTCTTCACAACTATATCTCTTGTGGTGAGCCGTAAAACATCTCAATGGCCATCCTCCCGATTGCGACCGCGTTTATTGCGGTCGCACTCTTGCTCAAGCACTTCCTTCTGGATCCCCTCATCCTCAGCCCCCTCAAACACATTCCGGGTCCCAAGTCGTTCGCCGCGACGAAATGGAGACTTGCATACGAAGACTGGAAAGGCACACGCACCCGCACAATCTACCGTCTGCATCAAAAGTACGGCCCTGCAGTGCGCATTGGTCCGAACGAGGTGTCCTTCAACAGTCTCTCGGCGCTACGAACAATCTACGGCCCGGGGAGTAAATTCGGCCGTACCAGTTTCTATCGCATGTTCGATGTCTACGGCGAACAGAATTTGTTCACGCTCCATTCACCTAAAGACCACGGCGATAGGAAAAAGTTGCTGTCGCATGCGTACTCCAAGTCTGCCGTTCTAAAGCCAGCGACAGCCCGGATGGTGGAGAAGAAGGCCCGTCAGTATCTTGACCTCATCGAGAATGAGCCAGATCACGTCAGCGAGATTTTCAGCACATTGCATTATTACTCTCTGGACAACATCACCGAGTTTGTCTATGGAAAGTATGGTGCGACAGCGGCTGTTCGGGGCTCCAAGATGCACCGGGAGTTGATTTCTGATATTCTGCACCCATCTCGTCGAAGGCTATCTTGGTTCATTGTTCATGTCAAGTCGTTTACGAAATGGCTGTATCAGCAGACCGGCCTGACCGCATATCTGGTGAAGCCAGTTCTCCCCATGCAGCAGCCGACCACGTATACTGGCATTCGGGCATATGCGCTACAGGCTTTCAAGAGCTTCCGAGCCGAAGTAGAAGTCACTGGACTTGCAACTGATCCAGGTACTATGCTAGTACTCCCCAACGATATGTTAGACTAATACTTGACGCAGATGAATATGTGTCCATTCTTGAACGGCTCTGGCAATACCACGAGAGTCAAAAATCAGGTGGAATGCGCGACATGCAAATGGCTTCTGAATGTGCGGATCACTTCCTAGCAGGAATCGACACCACCAGCGATACCCTCATGTTCCTCATCTGGGCGCTCTCACTCCCTGGCAACGAAAAGTATCAAGAGAGTCTAAGAAAAGAGGTCATGGCCCTATCGGGAGATTCACTCAATCAGCACGGCATTCCAAGGGCTGAGGCAAGCGACAGATGCGAATATCTCCAGGCCATTATTAAGGAAACGCTGAGACTGTACGCACCCCTTCCGAGTACGGAGCCTCGTTCGTGTGGCGTTGATACTGTAATCGATGGCTACACCGTCCCAGCCAACACCGTTGTTGGAATGTCCCCTTGGGTTATGCACCGTAATCCAGAGGTATTTGAGGATGCACTCGTCTTCAACCCAGAACGATGGCTGGGACCACAGGCGGCGGAATTGAATAGATGGTTCTGGGGGTTCTCGAGTGGAGGACGTATGTGTATTGGCATGCAGTAAGTCTACGATCAACCTTGATTTCCCGTTCCGGTGCTCACAATGATTAGTCTGGCGATGGCAGAGATGACCACTCTCACTGCAACAATCTACCGCGATTACAAAACACTAATTGCTCCCGGGTTTGAAAACACCAGCCCTGCAATCACGGCTCGCGTTGAAACCTTCTACGATGAGAGGTTTCCAAAGGTCAAGGTTTGTTTAACGCCCACATCCCTTCATAGCAAATACTAAAGTGCGGTAGGAATCTACTTGTCTCATCAAGTTTGAGAAACTATAGGTATCGAGTATAGTATACTTGTTCCTGGGGTATTCCTTTTATCTAGTATTAATTGACTCTATGTAACTCTATGGATCGAATGCGTGAAAATCGCGTCTGTGTACCCATCCTCGGATAGCACGGTGCATGTGCTCTGTAATCCCGTATGTTAAAGCATTGGCCAAGCCTACAAACTGCGGGCAGGCCATCAGCCCGATGAGCCATCTCGGTGACGTACCAACCGACTCAGCCAAACGGTTCGCCATACCAGGTAACCACAAGATGATATAAGCAATAGGATAACCGTTCAAGAGAAGCATTTTCTTGAGATCAGGCGAGGTCCTTGTGTGGTGATGTAACCTGGAGCGCTTTGTGGATTTCTTGTGAACCTTCTCAGGTCTATCAGGCCCAATCACTGAACATTCTGACAAACTCCTTCTTCCGGGTGTCAATGCAGCGGGGGGTGGGATGATGGGTTTGCTATGATGTGATTCCATCTCGAATGAGGCTGTGACCGTTGTAGTCACCAAGATTCGTTGGGTGTCGGATTCTTCGGTAGAGTGTCGAGTTGATTCTGACTGCGTGCTCGCTGATGAATGTTGAAGGTCCTTTTCGACTGAAGACAACAAACGTCGAAGTTTGAAGTATATGAACGTGTAGATGGCCACCGTTGTGATGAAGATGGCAATGCGCCAGCTGTGTGTAAGCGCGTACCGAAGGCCGAGATACTCGGGCCTGATCCAGCACCAGTTACCGCTCACCGGGCCGTAAGCACCGAGTTCAAGTCCGATCAAACCTGTATCCACTGTTAGGAAGGCTTGTAAAGTAATCACGCAGGACTTACTCGTGAGTGTAGCAGGGACCCAAGGTATGATGCATACAAGGGCAGTCAATCCCTTTGACGAGTCATCAACGATCTGTCGTCTGCTTACGACGAGCAGAACTGATAATGAAATGATGAGGATGTTAAAGTCAATCGCTTGCACCGCGAACTGGCCAACCCAGGCGCTGGCAAGACAGCCCGTGCTTGCTGGTGCTGCAGGATTCTCATATCCATTCTTGAGAACTATAAAACCGGATATGGTAGTGTTGAGGCCGGCAATGAAATCTTTTTGATATGAGCTTGGTTCATCCGTGGGATAGCAATCACTTACCTGCAATGAGAAGGTTGACGATGAGTGCGTGGCGGAAGTGATGGCGAGGTGGAGGAATAACCACATGCAAGCAAAGAGCAAAGAGACTCGCTACACATGATGATACAGAGCCGACCAATATGGGTAGCGAGATGGCCATATCAATGGGAAGATTAGCCATTGTGTCGGCGTTGCACAAGAATGCGAGACATGTTCTTGCCGTCGAGGTTTTTTGATGCCGAGAATTGATGCATTTATTAACAGACGTTGGAGGTTACCAGGAAAAAGCCACCACGCCACAACAGGGGCTATAGGGGGATTGCATACCAGCTTCAGGTGCTAGGATTGAGTAGTACCGGTTAGATTCGAGTAAGGTGCCGGTGTCGAGTGCCCTAATCCAGCCCGTTGGTAGCGGGAACTAGCTATTGTTAAAGTTTTCTTGTTTTTTTGGGGATTTCCAAAATGACAGTTTATGAATGGGATTGTAGTTCGAACGTTGTGTTTTATATCAAGCCAAAAGTCATTTGGAATCTGTTTGCGCATAGAAACGCGTGCCGTATCAAAGACCTGATAGATTCATGATCACTTGGCTGTTCGAGTTATAAGTGTCTTAACGTGGTCATAACTGGTGCAGTCCCCTGTCTCCTCGCGGCTACGATTCCATCTACTATGATTAAGGTCCTGTGCTACCGTCAAAGGCTGACTTGTGATTAGATATGGCTTTCTATCGACGTCACCTTTGTTACCAGCACTTCGAATACTGACTGCCTACGGGCGTTTTACTCTATAACGCGGTTTATAAAGGGTACCGCCACCAAGCTAGTCTTCCGAAACACTTCGGGACGTATGAGATTCGTTTGATGGTCTTTTTGAACTTTATTTACTCGTCCCCTACTCGGCCATTACCTCATATCTTCCCCGTTTCCAGAACCGTTCCTGATGAATTCTGTAGTGATCTAGATGGCTGAACGGCGACCTGGCCGAGACCACATATGTGTAAGACAGTTTAACGCATGGACACCAGGAACACACCGGAAATCAGGTTGGTGAGTTGATTAACTAGCAACAAAAGCTCTATGACAATTACTGCATTCCAATGTTTACTTAGTTCTGATGCCCCTGACGCCACAGCCACTCAACAAGCTAGCCACTTACGATGGCCGATTGGTTTTTGCTATGTGTTCTAGAACACTACAAAAGGTCTTCTAGAAGCTTTCCATCACTTCAAAGAATTACATTAACCATGCAAATCATCCGTCTGTGCGTTTGACATTGACGTAACTTCAACGCCACTTATTCGCCATGAATTGGGGAATGCTACTCTCGAGTGGATGACTGATAACTTATCAATGGAGTCTAAGACAAAGTAGTATAGCCATTCATGGAGCACAAACATTTTCAGTATGGAATAATTGACTTCCTGGTTGCCAATGAGCAGAAGACTGATGGTCTGGAAAAGAATACAACATGGTGTCCAAAAGCAGCCATACTAGCATCAGCAAAAAGAGTGGATAATGATAGTAGTAAGCCATCTACATCAGACAAACAGGCAATCGAACCCTGAAGTCGATCGGATGACGTGGGTTCGTAATTTCCCTAATTCTCCCAGATTATTCAAATGAATCATTCTAAGGGAGTATTATATCACTAAACCATCCGCTCATCACGATTGTCATGTTGTTTTGTTCTATAAACCCTTCATTGGTACTATATTCAACGCCCTTGAGTCGTGAATGTAATCCGTCTCACCGGATACTAGAATGGTTGTGTTAATTTCGAGTTTTCCGAGTTTTAGTTGCAAATCCCGGACGCCACATACATAGCCGACTCATAGGCAGTTTCATCAGAAGGCGGTAAAATGATTATATCCTGTCTGGTATGTATTAGTCGCCAAATTATTACCATTAATGCCACGCGTGTCCCTCTCCAAACCACCAGGCCTACACCAGTTCATCCCCAATTTAGCTGCTGCATCCTCTCATCACTATAATCCTCGAATCTTTCCCCATCGACGAACTTGTATATCGTAACGTCTTTAGCCATCATCGTCTGAGCCATGCAATCCAATTTGGAAACCTTGCCCTGAACATGCCATCTCTTCAATAGCTCCAACAACCTGTCATCAGCTGCTTTCATCTGCGGCGTGTCAATCCAGACCTTGTCGCTCCACAAATCAGATCCATCGCCGGGACCCGACGGGCAAGGAACCACGTTAATAGCAGCCACAACGCTTGTCGGTTCTTGCTTTAGGTCTCGAGCTACCACTAGGATAGCCTCGCTGTCACCACTCTCGGTCCCGTCGGGAAGAACCACAGGGAATGCCCCCTCGATTGAGATCTCGCATCCAGGAAAAATGTGATCCAGATAACGCTTCGCTGCTGAGGGCATTGTGACCATTGCCTGCTTGTAAAGTTCCTCTGGTGTCTCGGTCTTGGCCTTTTCAGCCATGTACCTCTTGACGGCCTGGAATTGACTCTCAGAGGCCCAGAGCGCATGTTGAGGCTGGACAGAAATGGAAAGGTTGAAGTCTGTTGCCAAACTCCGGTCCTCCAGTGGCTGTTGAGGCATTCTTGGGGCTGCCGCGATTTCTTTCATCTCACTATGATGTGGCAGTCTTCTTTCCTGAGAGTTGGATGTTTGTGGGTCTCCAATTAGCTTGAACAAAGACTCGTCGGTACCCATATAGACACGAATACCACAGCGCTCTATTATGCCCTTCTCATAAAGCCGTTTGGCATACTCCAACACGGCCTTTTCTCCAGCTGCCATTGTCGAAGTTTTGCTATAATCGTCAATCTTTGGCCATACAACACCTTTGTCAATGCCAATAATAAGAGCAATCCGAACGATACCTCCAGGCTCTTTGGTAGGATCCACTTTTCGGACCAAAGTGACAGAATCAGATGGGGTACTGTCGCCTGGGAAAAGCGGTGGTGTAACTGTAAAGGTCATCTCCTCGACTCCTTCAGTCATTTTCTTGTAAACACGAGTAACGAGCAATCTTGTTGGCTGATGATACATGCGCCCGTTAGGAAGCTTGAATGGCAGCTGTCCTTCGTCCCAGACTGTGCTCCCCTCAAAACCCAAGGACATATCTCTGACCACCTGCCTGAACCAAGTGGGAGCAAACATTCCACGGAAGAGATCAGGTGCCCTCTTAGTATCCTGAACAATTTCGTTCATCGTTTTTGTCAAAATCTTGGGTCGATCAAGTGTGAGTGGTGTGATTGTTGGTGGCTTGGGCGAAGGATCGAAGCGACACGAGAAACAGTCTGCGCCAACAAAGACAAAGACAGACGCATGACGGGCATTCACCCCGTTGGATTTCAAGTATGAGAGCTGTTGTAAGGCGGCGCGCTTGGCTCCTCTCATCTCGAGACTGTCAATGTCTGCGCCTGGGACAAGTCGAGGTTGCTCTTTAGTCCCGGGTGCCGTGGTATCATGTCCCTCGGCAGCATTGGAGTGTCTGGAAAGTTTGGCAACCATGGTGGCAGAAGCGTGAACTATACCACTGCCAGATGCATCGTACACCGTTACTCCGCCTGTGAAGAACTCGCAACCATCGTCGCCCGAGCAAGGGCCTGCGCTCATACAAACATGTGGCAATCCAAGGTCTTCAATCGTATCATTTGACTCGCACTCGGGGTATAGAGTTTCCAGAAAGCTTCGCATCAAGACGTACAAGAGTTTGTTGAAGGCGTCTGAAAACTCATCCTGCCGTCCTGCCTCAATCGCATTCTTTTCGTAGTCGCAGATAATGTCTGACCATTCTTCAATTCTCTCCCAAGTCACTTCTGGTAGAGTGAGGTTCTCAAAGTTGGGCTTTTCATGAGCCTGGTTCTTTCTTGCTGGTCGTGGGGCCCGCGGGTCATCGCCCACTGGAGTTGAGGAACTGCAGCCCATGGCAGATTTGTGATAAATGAGATACTGTGGTGAAGTTGAGCGACGAAGGGAACAAACAGTAACCCCTACTTAATATATATTTTCTTATCCAAGGGATAGGTTGTCACCGTGTGACTCATTGTGCCGCGGACATGGAATATGACTTTTTAGAAATAGGTGGGTAACATCCCAGACATAATCGGTCCTTGGATGAATACGCCGTAGACCGACAGATGCAACAATAGTCCGAGATTACCGTCTAAATTTAGATTTACTACTTATCGAGTCCTCGGGAGAAATTACCTACTGAACTTGCAGCATATATACTGCATGTATTTTGTGGTGTGTCTTAGCAAGTATATCAAAGCCTGTGGTTCAATCTGCATTTCGTCGATGTAGTCGGCGGCTACATTGGAGATGAGGATTAAGCTTAGCATGGATACGAGGTCTAGACCTCATTAGCTCGGGTCTCTCTAGGCGCGGTAGTCTGCGCCCTTCTTGGCATGTAACGTTATACCCTGAACGTTGAACCAACAACCTCTCGCCGAGGGTATGGAGAGCTTGTGGTCTTGGCCCGATTACAAAGTAACAGGGAGCGCAAATCTGGCGAGTGCATACATCACGAAGATCATTCGCTGTATCCTGTCTGGTGAAAGATGAATAAACAGCGGTATTGTTGTATCTTTCCTTGTAGTACTCTATTGATTGTAAGAATAATTCTCCTCGATATGCTTTTTAGAATTTCTATCAGGCTTTTGTTAATACCTATATAAATTAAAACTCAACTCTTCTGAGCACAACCCCCTCACTACAGCAGTTTCAATACTGTTTATCTTCCGTAGTATAGTGGTCAGTATGCAAGCTTGTCACGCTTGAGACCCGGGTTCAATTCCCGGCGGGAGAGATCCAGCCACCTGTGATACACAGGCAATCATTTTTTCCGGTATCGCTACAGCGAATAATGAGGGAGAATATCTTTTGACGCTATCATACGTGATGCTCTGATATGTCAAGATCACTTGTTTCTTTTTATGAACTTGATCTTTCGCCACGACATATTAAACAGTAATATCTAGTCCATGTTTGCTTTGTCTACCAAAGATTCATTAGTTGGAATATCTTTTTCATAAAGGCCAAGGACTATCAATTCGTTGCAAAGAGTATGTCAGCTAGCTAGGAATATTCTAGACTATCAATTCTTTCCTGGTACAGCTCAGCTCTACCATTCAATTATACCTTGGTATACCACTTCTAACAGGTCCCTTCTCCCACCGGGATCTCCACACTGGAGTTAAGTAATATCGCCTCTTTACTCTTGGGTGCGAGTCAGCTCACTGTAAAGATGCGGGTGGCTCTAAGTTACTGTCTTTACCACTGCGTGCCATGGGGCCTTCGTACTGCCCCCCAAGGTCAGGTCTTCCCTCACGTATCACAGCACCATTCCTAACGAGACGTACTCGCTCGAATGCCACATGAACTGACTCCCATCCAAGAGAACCAAGAAAAGAGACGTCATGCTCAGAGGTTCTTATAGCGAGTGTATGGGGAGTCTGGCTACACTTATGACCTGCGTCCTTCTATCCAGTCTGATATTCTGCCAATTCCTTGCGTAACCACTTGCGGGACCACACGCTTCGCATTACGTTTTGTCCCTGCTGCACAAATTGTCTATCGACCCATCCGTAGTTTCGAGGGCGGTAGAGATATTGTGGGACAGTGTCTGAAGCAGTTAACGTGCGGTCAAGTTTCGAAATGTTGGAGATCTTCTGTTGCGTCTCACGGGCCAACGACGCAGGCCAATGCGCTGTGAAGCTCCATGTTGGGAGTGAAGCTACGACCAAACATAGCGTGCGAAAAGATAATGATGTTTTTTTTAGGCAGAATATGGTATATCGTTGAGCTTGCTGTTGGTGTCTTGCTATGGGACGACGTCTTGAAAGTATCGTAGACGTCTTCTGGTACCCAGCCAATGAAAAGATAATGCCGCCCAGGAGATTCGTTGACGGGACCACAGAAAACGTGGTATACTAAATGACCCTGCGAATACTGGTTTAAAGGTCGTCTTATCAGGATTAGAATTGGCTTGGAATCGGGTCCATGTTAATATACCTTGCTTAGACCATTCATCAGCTTGTGCGGTGCGTTTCAATCTTACCATAATGTTGTTGGTCAGGAGGGGCTAGGGAAAGATTCGAACGTGTAGGTTTATGTCCGTTAAGAGCGAGGTGTGCTTTATACCTCTCATTCCGTGTTGGTGGCAGCCCGCAGAGGAAATCAACGACGAACAACAAACAACCAGTCACAAAACAGAGATCCGAAGACCTCTTTCAAGTCACACGTCAGCACATGACCACACACTTAGATACTCAGAATTATCCATCAAAATACTGTCAATTAACCAACCACCCATCAGACTCAAGTCTATAACTCAACGTCATCCTCCTTGTTAGCAATAGTAGCAGCTCCACCACCCTCAGCCTCAGCAACAATCTTTGTCCGCAAGACCTTTCCACTAGGATCAGTGTAAATGTTGCAGTAGGCGCTGAGTCCGTGATAAGGCGCGTACGTGTACTGAAGCTCGTACTCAACGCCCGAATCGCCTGTGATGGTTCTGTTGTGGCCGGTGAACTTCATGTCTTTGCTGTAGTAGCCGACTTCCTTTCGGCGCTTCTCCACGCCTTGGTTGTCGAGGTAGATGTTGTAGAGGAAGCCGTCTTGTGTCAGGACGCGGTTTGTGTGGGCTGAGCCGGAAAAGTCGTTGATGGAGTAGAGGATGTTGTTCTCGAGGCGAACGGTGAGATCTCGCTTCTCCAACTCCTCTGTGCTTTCGCCTGAGCCTTCACTTCCGCCACTGCTTCCACCGATGACATCGCCAACATCACCCACGATGTCTTTGACGTTATCACCGAGAGTAGCGATGATGGGGTTGAGGTCAATGCTCTCGAGGACATCATCAACCATACGGAGAATGTTGCCGAGACGAGCCTCGAGCTCAACCTTTGCGGTGACGTTGTAGATACCGAGCTTCACACGGTCGATGCCGAGATCGACACCGGCGTTGAAGTTGAGCAAATTGAGAACCTTTGCATCGAGGTTGATTTTGGCGGTGATGTTCTGGACCTCAATTGAGATTTCTCCAACGGAGACATTGGCGTTGAGGTAGACATCAGGCTCCTGGTTCAGTGGGGGAACGCCGCTGTTGGTGTTTTCAGTCTCGTAAATGGCAGACTCGTCATCACCCCGACGGTTAAGACGGTAGCCATAGTATCCATCGCCTTTTGCCTTTGCAGTGACGAAGCCCAAGAGTGAGGCAAAAGCCAGAGCACCGAATGCTGAGTGATGTCTCATTGTGAATGTTTGTGCTTGTGAATAAGGAGCGTGAGAATGTCAAAGGAAGGTATTGAGACGCGAGAAGGGCACGTTGATTATGTTAGAGAAAGAGAAAGTCTTGTCCGCAGAATATCAAAAGCAAGATTGTATTGCTACCCTTGTGATAACGGGGATGTAGTATTGGCTGACCAAGTATGGGACGGGACTCTTCAGCCAAAATGCGACATGAAACGAAAGACGTTCCGGGGAGTGATTTCCGACGACTAATGCAGGGGCAGTCACTTGTAGTGGATATTTCCAACGGCTGTCAATGGTTGTCTCCCCTGTAAACCCCTGCAAACTCGTCAATGCATCGCTGGAATCTCGATCTAGGGCTGGGCCAGACCATGAGTAATTTCTTTAAATATGCGAAATCCGGTTTTTCTTAGCGGATATATCTGAAAGCGATCTTACAACCGACGATATAACCCAACTAATTAAGCTTACAGCAACATCGGTAACCGGCACGGAGATTGAAGGGGGGTCCACTTCATGCATGGGCCGTTGTCTGTCTTTTGGGCTTTTAGCCTACTCAGCATCAGACCCAAACCCAAGGCCCCTCGGCCCAAAATATCAATTCTCATCGTCGCGTTGAAACTTGCCATCATCATCCATCACAAACTCAATCAATTGTCAAAATGCGTTTCTCTCTACTCCAGCCGCTGGTGTTGGCTCAGCTCTTCACTCTGGGCTTTGCGCAAACACCCGACTCTACAGATCCTGTCACCACTGCAGAGAGCATCTCTGTTGATCCCACTTCACCTGCTGCAACCACCGACGCCAGCGCAACACAGTCCACGACAGCCCCTGGTGGAGGATCAGGAGGAGGTTCTGGAGGAAGCATCGGAGGAGGCTCAACCAACTCTTCTCTCGGTCCTCCTGATGTTCACCTCAGAGTCCCTGAACTGTCCGTCGGCCGCATTGAGCTAGACGTCGACAATCTTCACGCAGACATCAACCTCAATGCCGACATTGCCAAGCTTGTTCAGATCAATGCTGGCATCCAAGTTGGTATCGAAAAAGTCAACATCACCATCGCCGATGTTGAAGCCGAGCTTGAGCTTGTCGTGCGGTTGGGCAACTTGGTCGAGATTGTCAACCGTACTCTCGCCTCTCTCGATCTCAACCCCGCGCTCATCAATCTTCTTGACTCAGTTGGCGATATTGTCGAGGGCGTTATTGGCGTTGTAGACGGTCTTTTGGGCTCCATCACCCAGGGCGACACCAAGCTCAACTTCATCATCGACAACCTCGGAAACATTGTGCAATCCGTCGTCAAGGGCGGCGGCGAGGCAGTTGACTCCATCATTGGCAACTACAAGCAAAACATGACCTTCACCGGCCAGGAGAAGACCTTGGAGAATGGATTGCTGCAAAAGACGTACGAATACGCGGAGCTCAGTTCTTTGGTTAATATTGTATTTAATAAAGCCGGGCAGATTGTGCAGGCCCAGGTTGTCAAGGGTGGCAGTGGAGGTGATGGTGGTGAGAAGCCCAGTGGTACCAGTACTGCTTCGGCCACTGCCAAGCCCACAGCAACTTCTGCTGCTGCCGAGACTTCAGCAGCCTCATCTACTTAGTAGCTAGGCGCGATACTACATATGAAAATTGACTTGATTGGAGAGTAGTTCGAACAAACTTGATGACTTTAATGTAAAATACATGGAAATGGCGTTGTATTGCCGCAATTACCATCGTCCTTCAAAGCGCTCACCCTCATCTTTGCAAAAGTCGAGATAAATAACTGGCTGGTCCTGATAAAGACCTCGAGGGTTGAAATCCGGAGATCATCTGCTTGGTCATTGGAGACCTAGGCACGGGTCGAAAATCGTCTCGGAAACACTGACCAGCCTTGATTCAGTGTGTCCATCGGAGGTCTCAACAAAGTTGGCATACTCGTATCTTGTAGTCAAGACATCGATTCGAGACGCCAATCGAAGATATCGAAAGACGGGCGGTCGGCTACTGAGTACGTATTTCCGCTGACACTTGGACAAACGAAAGCAAGTCGTCTCCAAGATAATGCGGGGTGCTTGGAAGGAGAGGCTGTCATCGCGTTTACCCACTACATCATGTCAGTGTCTGGTCCACGATGTCTATTGGAAGGTGCCTTCAGAATAACTTATCGAGTGCGTGTATCCGCCAGGGTCTTTCCGAGAGGAGCTGTGTAACAATCCGATGCATCGAGCTTTTCAGGTGCTTCGCCGAAAGATTTGAACGAGGTAGTTGTGAATGCAACAAAACAGGCAGGTCATGTATTTTGTGAAAGAGTCTTGACTTTTTACCATCTTGTTCCGGTGATTCTATATGTAAGTTTTCTTTTCCTGTCACTTGATTCCGTTGGCTAACTACGAACCGCTCCTTGTGCCTAATTTGTTGTCTTGCATGTTGAACATCTGATGCAGACAACACTTGAGGATAATGGAACAACCTCGATGAGCAAACTTGGGTCAGCTTTTGAACACATCCACTCCACCAATTAAGAGACAATCTTATGTGTTGAATCTTATCTGTAATGAGCCCGAAGTATCAGCATGACACTGTATGCACTTCTTGGTCTTGCACTGACATGCCACTGCCCTGCTCATATCTTGTGGAGTACCTTGTCTGACGATTCGTTTCATTCTCGAGGCAGCGCTCGACCTTCACTAGTGTACGGCACTGCTCAACAATTCAACTCTCTGCCGTTGGGCTACAGTGTTTGTCCCCTCCATTACCGCGTAAGTACGCGTACTATTCGCGCCAAGAACAACCAGAGCAAACGCCGATAGCTTGAACAGACCAGGAAGATTCGAGAACAACAAAAACGGGAGAACAGCGAACAGCAAATTTCCTTCCCTAAAAGATTTTTCTTTTCCTCTCCATCCTTCTCCCCCAACCTCAACCCAATAACCCCTTCCCACAGACACCTCAACTCAAAATTCTCAACTCTTGCACAATATCATCTTCCCATACAACGAGTCAATACCTCGTATCACGACACGTCTTTTCTTGTCAACATCTACATCCTTCGTCATGGCTACCGAGCAACTTGACGCCATTGTGTTCAAGGCCGAGAGATTCCGTGATGAGCTTGACCAGCTTCACCTGGACTTTCCCGCCCTCAAAGGCTGTCCCGCCCCTGGCGCTGCCATCCCCTCGAGCGGCAAGATTCAGCTCGTGATGGCCCGTCTTCATCTCATTTTTGCCGGCATCAAGAAGGCTCGTGCTACCTTTGATGAATTTTCACCGGACCAGCAAACTCTCATCACCAAGCTTGACGCTATCGCCAAGGGACTTGACAATGAGCTCAAGGAAATCGTCTTCGCCATTTGGGACATCGATCCCGAGCGCGCTGAGCAGGATCGAGTAACCGCTGAAAAGAACCGAGCCCGCGCTATGAAGAAGGCTGAAGAAGCTGAAGAGGCTACCACTCTCGTCCCTCGCGACGTCACTTTTGCCCCTGCCCCCATCGCCAAGGCTGAAGAGAAGCCCATCTTTCTCCGCCACTTTCTTGTCTGGGCCATCAGTGACGCTTGCTCGTCCTCCAGCAACGAGGCGTCCATCCGAATCTTGCGATACGACCCCGTCATGGAATCCTGGCATTTCATGCACAAGTCCTTCAAGGCCGGCGAAGGCGACATTCAGATCGTCTGCATGAAATCTGACAACGTCGCCAACATGGCTCAGCGCTGGGGCGGAGTCATCACCACCGACGCCTCGGCGCAGACTGATGTCACCCGCACTGATTCTCCTCTCCCGGACCTTTCTTCTGCTGTGGATCATGGCTACGTGGTCCTCGCCTGGCGATTCTATGCAAAGGGTCAGCACAACTGGCTCGATGCCGAGGGCTACAGCATCTCTCCCCTGTCTCACGTGGTTCGTGCTATCCTGGATCGTGCCGAGATCTGAAGATGAAGAACGACTCTGGGTTTGGATTCGGGAATTCATTTTGTCTTGAGACTGGATTCGTGTCCTGGAGTGAGGAACCGGAAGCGCTTTTGTGTTTCTAGCTTCGAAGCTAGATGGTCACAACGGACTGCAGAATTGCGAGATGAGTAGCAGGACGGGATATTTGGAGTTTTGGTATTTTAGTAAATCACATCAATTGAGTTCACTCTCTCTACGCTACTGTTTCATTCCGAACCTTGATGTTAAATTGTATCTTGACCCTTTCATTGCCTTGACTGTTCCGCAGTGTATTCTATGTTGCCATCTGGATCTATTTCGTAAATGCAAAAAGCAACAGTCGTATTGTCTTGAACTAATCGTAAACACATAACGCTCGTAAACGCTGCGCCAAACTCATGCTGCCTCATCTATCCAGGGTATCATCCACTTCACTCCTCCTTGACCTCCTTGACCTCCTTGACCGTCTTCTGACCTGTAAAGACATGAAGAATCGCCTGCAAGATCTGCGCAATGAACGTATACAACATCACAGCGATGAAAGTGACTGCCCCAACAGGATCCCTAACGCTTCTCTTAACCGCCCCAAACACCAACCTGGCATCGGCTTTCAAGGTGCCAACAACATACGACAACGGAGATGGCTTGGCAGGCTTCTGTTTGAGCTTGGGCCGAGAGCCAGGGAACTCCGCCGCGCCCTTCTTCTTTCCCTCCAGATCCTTCAGCGTGAGCGTGTGATTCTCGTGTTGACGGTTACGCACGCTTTCCTTGGTGAGCATGCCCCGGATGGTGTCCTTCTCGGCATCGCTGTTGTGTTCCCACCATTCTTGCACTGCGGTGAACATGTATTTCTGAACAGATGTCTTGTGGCGTGGGAAAGCTGGGTGGTGCATGATGGTGAGGATCTGGCGGATGGCTTCTTCCTCGTCGCGAAATCGGTCGTCCCAACACTTGACTACCTGCTGTGTTGTCCAGTTGGTCGTGACGGTAGAGACAAGACCTGCTGGTTGGTTGAGGACGTTACTGAAGTGATCCTTGGAGATGTCGGAGTGACTCGGGTCAGATCCATCACCATCGAGGTAAACCTCTGCGGATGTAGACTTTGCCGCTTCCGCATCGACGCGTTCTTTGGCAGCCTTGAGTGCATTGCGTAGTTGCATGATAGAACTCTCAATCATGAGCGACAAGTACTTGAACACAAGCTGATCGGTGTATTTGCCCAACTGCGAACTTGATTCCTCAGACAAGGGCTCCGAGTCGTGTTGCTCGGTGCGGTCCTGGATCCATTTCTTGATGCGGTCATGGAGGTAGAAGATAGGCTCGATGGTCTGCCAGAGCTGGTTCGCGTCGAGGCTACTTTCGGCTGTAGTGGTCTTCTTCTCCTCCTCTGCTTTTTGGAACAGCACGCCGATGGTCTCGAGCTGCTGCATGATGGGGTCTTTGATGCTGCTGTCGGAAGCAAGTTTGCTGATGGCCGTGATGGCGGCTTTGACCAAGTCGAAAAGATGCTGGAAGGCCATCTCACCGAGGTTCATCTCCTACAATCGGTTAGCGGGGTTCATCAACGGAGGTGAAAAACTTACGTCCTCGAGACTCTCTAGTGAGCCTTTGCACTGCAGAATAGCCATGTCATCCGCCTCACCTAGGATGCTGTGAAAGATGTCCAGCATACCGAAGGTGCCCGTGACGATAGGCGGTACCATGCGCCCTCTCCATCCTGGTGATTGGACGCGGCAGGCTTCACCGACAAAAGCAAAGACGTCTTTCTCGCCAAGCTCCTGCAAACACAATTCGACAAAGTTGCTGTGCGCTGAAAAGTCCTCGAGTGTGTGCAGAGCAGCGCCGAGATGGATGAAGGCCTCTTTCTTTGCCCCGGGGGTCCTCTCGCGGCCGAGTCTGATGCACTCGCGTAGTTGTTGCGTGACATAATCAGCAGAGGTGTTCCAGCCGTTGCCTTCGTTGGCGATATAATTCTTCATGCCGGTTCTGGGATCAAACTCCAGCTCTCTAGGGTCCAGCGGCCCTCTGAGCCTCTCGTCGACTTCCTTGGCATTGTCGGGGTATCCTTTCGGGTTGTCAATGTGTTCCACGTGAGTGTAGCAACCGAGACGTTCACGTGTCACGTCAAACTCATCGGTCGCGAAGCCGAACTCGAGAAAGCCGAGGATGCTGACGATGGCTCTCAGGACAGGCTCAGGCACCGTCTCAAGGCCCGTAGTGTCGATGATTTGAGAAAAGTCGCGAAGCCAGTTGCCAAAGTAGATCTGACGACGCTCAAGAGCCGAGAAGCGATAGTGAGTGACGAAGCTGACGGGCAAATAGCGCAGAGCCTCAGCAATGTCGCCGTGCCGCCACACGTAGCCGTTGAAGTCGCTGTTACCAGCCACTTCTCCCGCCCCAAAGGCTGAGGCGCGGTCTGCCAGGAGGAGGCAAATCAGCGCGAACAACAGAAATCTGGAACAAAATGTCATTTTTGGAGAATGTTGTGTGACGTCACAAACGTCATGGATCGTTCGTGAGAAAAGTAAAAACGATCAGCGTCATCGAACCTGTTTTGGTGGCCGGAACTTCATTCCGCCGCTCCGACTCGTGACACTCACACTCACATGCGAAATTGATGGAAAATAGTTCATGTCAACTCGCACAGACGAACAAATAAGGTCGACTAACCAAACCTCGGCTTCACGCATGTTCTGCCAAATCTTGCGTTGGTGAAATATTGGAGATTGAGAACCGTGCATTTTCAAACTAGACCAGATCAACACTGCCAACCGTTTGCCTTTCCAGTTGTGAGTATTGTCTATAGGGTAGTGCAATTAATCGAGTATCTAAAGTACTGGGCTTAATTGAAAACGCCGTCTCGGCATTGATCTAAAGACTCATCTACGTATCGCTTCAGTGGTGTAGGACTGCAACTGTGGCTGTGATCTTTGTGTCATATACTTGTTGATGAATTGTACTTGTTGATGAATTGTACTTGTTCATCCGGGATACTGGGAAATACTGTGTGAACCTCGCAAACTTCCCATACTGTAGATCCTCAAAGAGTGGTAGAATATGCTCCCTCTGTTAGATCTGAAAGTCAGAGCGATGGCGTATCAAGTGGGCGCCAGTCCGCACGAAGCCGAGGGCCTGCGAGCGGAGGGAGCTGCGTGGCGCGAGATGGAGACCCCAGAAGCTGGCCTGGAATAGACAAAGCGACAGCGGCTTCAAATAGACAATACTGGAGTGCCAGACTGGCCACTCTATCAAGTCTGAGACTGAGGAAGGCAGAACATATAGAAAAAGTAGGCTTGTTCAGCTGACTGAGAAGCTGAGACCAGGAGCTTTGCTTGGCCCAGGTTGCGTGATCGCTTACTGCAGGTGCGGAACAAGCAGGCCTCAAATGAAGCCTGAGGCAGAATACCCCTCGTAAAGCTGAACATGTCTTGCAATCTATTGTGTATAGTCTGAACGTCTTATCCTCTCACAAACCATGGATCGGCGAGCCCACGAAAGTTCCATGGAATGGGAGTGCAATCTCTCTTCCGGACCCATGAACCCAAATAATCCATTCGTCATTCTCTCCGAAGGCGCGATGACAAGGCACGCGAGGAGTCTAGATTTGTGGATTTGGAGCGCGATTTTGCCACGTACCAGACGATTAGGGATGAGCGCGATCAAAAAAGAGTGTTTAAATATTCTTTCGGCTGCTCCGATGAAGAAAAAAAATCTCGATTTGCCCGAAGCCTCCCCGAGCCCCGGAATGTATCCAACCTCCAACTACCCAACAACGAAAAGTCTGAGTGGGCCATTACTACGAGGTGGTTTCAGTTAGCATCTCGGCTCTGAGAACCTGACCTTTTGGTCCTTTGAGGTTCTACATGATCCTGGTGATTCCAGTACTATCGAGTAAGCTTCTCTCTGCTTCTTCGTAGTCGTTCTGATTCGTAATTCCTAAAGTGTCTTTGCTGTACCTGGACTGGATCCAATCCCGTCAGCGCGTGGAGATATGTTGACAATGGTACCGAAATCTACTGGCAGCATATTGGCGAGGTTCATCCTTCACAATGCTGGAGTATTTGTCGGAGAGCGATCCAGCGATCCCAGCCCTAGACAAAGACTTCTACGAGATGTATGCGCACCCGAGTCGGAGCTGTCAGTACAGTGCGCCATATATGTGAAACTTCTTGGAGATGAGGCCCGAAAAATTCGGGAAGCCCTCGCTAAATGCTGTGGGTTTTACCTTGGCTATTTACTGCGGTCACTGACCACATTTCAGACGGTGAATATAAATTCTGGCAGACTTTACTATGTTCAAGATGTGTTCCTTGATAACGACCATTGGGGCTCGATAAGTTGCAGTCTTCCAATAACCCCAACTTTGAGAAGTTTCTACGCTACTTCCGCCTCATATCTCGACACAACGAAGAGTGCGGAGCGCCTCACAAAACATGAGCAGTAGAGGAAAACCGAATACAGTTACAAATTTCAGTGTGCTAAGACCGTGCCCAAGATGTTGATCTTACAAGTCAGATTAACGATAAGTAACGGCCCCTCACTATTGCCTATTTAAACCCGTACAACCGTTACTCCGCGTGGGGCATCATCCACTTTAGTAGGCAGCCATGGCGCTAGACCATGATTTCAGTAGCCAACAGTTCAACTAGCAACTGACATGATGTGGATGTGGGAACGAAGTTTTAGATAAAAGAGCAACACTAGCATTGTCTCTCCCGGCCACCAACTACCCTCCTCTTTCTATTTTCTATCTTCTAAAGAAAAAAAAAAGTTACATGCACCATCAAACACCAATCGCCAACCACAATGTCAAACACTCCTACCAATTACTCGCGGATAGCCATATGTACCACTTCTGACGTCGACAAGCTCTATCCATTGCTGAAGTCCTACGTCCAGCACCCATCTAGTGCGAAGACCGTCAGTGAGATTGCCATCGACAGGTACAGATGGTCATCGCGCTCATCATTCCCGTTCTTCTTCGCTCCTCAGCCTCCTCCAACCAAGAAAAGAGAAGCAACAGATGCTCTAGCCAAAGATCAGATTCGGGATGAGGCTCATGTAGCGCTCCAAGAATACATTCGTGGTCTTGCATTGGATCAAGACACAACCGCCAACTTCATCAACGCTATGGACCAGAAGCAGCTTGAGGTGATTAATGGGGATGAACCTGACCAGGCCAACAGGATCAAATTTGCCACCGCTGCCATCGCGCTCTTATTTTCGCTATGTGAGAACATCACCACGTTATATCTCGCCGAGAGCCTAGACCGTACCTTTCTCTTCGAGTACATGCTCAAAACCAACTACGCAGAGATCAAGAAGCCGGGCCTGCAGAAACTCAAGCATCTCCGCTTCATACCGGGTTGCGATAGTGATCCGAGAAACTACACTACCCTCGAGATTCTTCGCTACATGCAGTCAGTCCACCGGCTTCCAGCATTGGAGACCGTGTCCATGGATGCCATGCAGGAGTATCAGGCAAATTCTCAGTTCTTCGTTCCTCGAACAGGAAACATGAAGAAGTTGGAGATGACGCACTGCGATGTCTCTGGCGATTACCTGGTACGAATCATCGCCGCTCCAAAAGCCCTGCAAGAGCTAAAGCTTTCCATGGGCGGATTGTGGCACACAGATGGAGGATCGCCAATGGTCACGGCTTCTGAAATTGGAAAAGCTTTGGCTGCTCACAAAGACACACTTCGAGTGCTAGATGTTGACCTCGACAAGGCAATTTACAAAAGGGACAAGAGAAGGGAAGAGCAATACGATTACGATACAGATGAGAAAAATGCCATGCGACCTAGAAGAGGGCAACCTGTTACAAACGTCGACCGCATAGCCTCTGATAAAGCCACTAGCGTCAGTCTCAAGTATATTTCTGAAGACGCAAGGGGATATGGCTTCACCATCGGTCCATTCCACGACTTTCCCCATCTTAGACACTTGAGTATCAGTATTCTTACATTCTTCGGTCCTTGGAACGAGTATGTGCCGCCTTTTCATCTGTCCACACCAGCTCCATTCCGCCTCATCGATGCCTTACCGTCCAGTCTTGAGTATCTGTGTATCTATGGCTATACACGTGGTATGAGTCCGGATGTAGATGGGCATATTGATGAATTTCTTGCGAAGAAGGACGAGAAACTGCCGAAGCTGACGGTGGTTGAGGGTATCAAAAACTGTGTACCGAGTCTGAAAGATATCTATGGATCCAGTGACAAAATGAAAGAAGAGGATCTATATCAACCACAAAGGATGAGAACGGGGTGGGTTGAGGTCTCGCAGGACGAAGAAATGCTGTAGGTGAGAGGCTGACTATATCTGTGGTCTAAAGTGCAAATGCAAGATAGTTGTAATTAAATCGATCTGTACTGGGGCCAGCCCTAATATTTCATCTGGTGATATATATGAATCGCAAAATCGTTTTCCTGATGCACTTCATCATCACTTGTTCGGCTTCAAACCGACGTCCACACTTCTCTTATCAACGATGACCTGCCCCTGCTGAACCAAGTTATGCACCATCGAGGACCGTCCAAATGAACTCGAGTCTTGTGTGGTCTTGGGCGCAATGGCTGAACGGTATCAGCATTGGATTTTGCTTTGTGGCTGAAGAACTTACCAGCTATGGTGGCGGCGGCGAGTACTACAGGAAGGGCTTTGGAGATGCGTGCCATGCGTGTGACGGCTGGTGCTGGTTGAGCTGGAAAATCGAAGCGAGGAAGAGCTCCGCCGAATGAATTTGTTGTCATTGTAAGGTTTGTGTAGATGAATTTTGTTTGGAAGACTTGGTTGTTGGTGAAGATGTCAATGGTATGAATGAATTGAGTTGAATGAACCATTCTCTTATACCAATTCCTACCGATATCCAATGTCCTGTGTTATTAGTCGGCACGCTCCGTTAGTGCCCAGTCAGACCACTATCCCCAGAATCTTACAGTGGCCAGATTCTGGTGCTGGAAGTGGCGTGGGAGGTGGGGTTATGGTTTGCTTTTCTCCAGGCCTTGATGTAGTATATCTGCTGACTTGTTTATGTGCTTTGCATCACTTTCGAGATACTACCAATAGCGAACTGAAGATGAAGGTTTGTCTGAGATGCGCGGGGTATAGTACGATGGTTGGGGATGGCTTTGTTATGAAGCTTAAACTGTATCTACTGTATTTCGGGTGTTTCAAATTGTTCGTGCGCGTCAATCTTGTTTCTATTCGAGTTATTGCACTTCAATGCATGAACTTACTAGCAACCATATTATATTACCAATTAAAGTATACTCTATACAGAACTGGTACTGAAGATAGAGAGCCACGACAAGAAGCCGAAAAGAGAACACATCAGTCGATTCTATCCCGGCTTCTCGCGATGCGCCACCTCCACACTCAGTCGCTGTGGGGGATCAGGCGCCTGTAATTTTAGAGCGCACAACCCCTGTAATCGCTGCTCAAACGCATTCTCTGGGGCTTCGCAGCCAATCGAGGTGGTATGATTACCAATTTGCTGCACACTGATCAGTCACGAATAGAATGACGGGTAGACAGACATAACAGACTTCTTGTTTCAGTCACAACATATCATGTTTTTGTAAGACTTGTAGGTCAACAATGGCGGGGACTGGCCTTCAGCGTCGCATTTGTAGGTAGTCTCAAGTCTCAGGCAAGTTCACATCGGGACATTATTTTTCACAAGCGACAGGTTTTTCTTGCTGACAGGTCCAAGAATGATTTTGTCATATTATCACCTTCACCTTCTCGAAACTACGGAACAGGAAAGAATACACGACTCATTTTGTATTGACATGATATATCAGACTTTAGGAGCCATAATCGCTGTATAGGTAAAAAAGACCCCCTACTTTAGTTATCAAAGTTCTGAATCTAACTCTAATAGTTATAGGGTAATGTAGCCGGTCGACTACGTTGTCCAAGTCCACTCTCAGAATCATCACGTCGCTCGGCACTTTCTGGCTCAGCTAGATTAATGTTTGCCCTCCAGTAAACGATAAGTAGAGAAGAAGCCAACGTCACAGATACTGACATCAACACCGCGATGATTGTCCATCCGCGGTGATAGTAAGGCAAATCGTCTGATCGGAAAAGCTGGCCGCCAACAATGCCAGCGCAGTTAGCTGCCATGATCAACATTGCCTGATAGAGACGGTCAGCGTCCAATTAATGATGCTTTCATCTCATGTAGATGATCCAGAAAGTATTGTCTTACCATGCGAATAGCCCGCTTCTCAGGGCCGCTTGCGTTGATAGATAGCCAGGAGCCATTTACCGAGTCTGACAAACACGGCATTGTCAGCATATACCTCTCAAGACTAGATATTCAAAAGTTTTAAACAATAGCAAGCTTATATGAGAAGTAACTTACGCCACCAGCTGCATGTTGCGGTACCCATAGTGATAATGCCGAACTTCAAGCCAGCACTAGAACTATCGGGAAGTCCGCGGAATGTTACCATAAAGACCCATTGGCAAAAGACACCGAAAAGGACCACGAAACCACGTCGGCCAGTTTTGTCACTATTTTTCGACCTCAATTAGCGTTGTTGGCTCGGGCTGGAGACTACAGAGGTAAGTGAAACTCACGCGGTGTATGCTGCTACCAAAATCAAAAAGACAGAAATCCATTGACCGATAGACACAAGTGCATTTGCTTCCAAACGGCCGTATCCGAAGGAACCTACTATGGAAGGGGCGTAAGACCAGAGAGCCGTCGTGGGTGCTAGGCCGCATATGGTGAGTAGCACATGCAGGAGGACCTTTGGGTCCTTGACCTGTATCCGAGAAAATGTTAGCCTAGACTCAAGGGGATGTGATATTTACGCCTCCGTCATCTAGGAGGTAGAAAGCGACTTGCAGTAGATAGGATGTTTGAGCCGGTGATATGCTGGCTATGCGCAGTGCGGGTGTCATTATCAAGTTGGAGCCGATGTACGAGTATCGTTCTCTCATGTTCGTTAAAGAAGGATATTCCCAGTAGAGAAACTGGATTACCCGGCAGTCCGGGAAAGAAGCCGAGAAATATAACGCCAGAGAGAATTGTGAAAAGTCCCTCCATCTATACATTCATAACATCCTGGGTTAGCAAGAGGTCCCATACAAAAGGGAAAAGCAATGTGCGATAGGGGGATACATACAATGAAAAGCCACTGCCACCCGGCCATTCCTGCTTTGCCTCGCATATGAAGGCTGCAAGTAAATGAGTCAGTAAAGTAGAGAATTTATGATGCGGCATCGAAGCCGGGGATACAAACACTCCGTATGCCAAAAGGCCACCACATGCTTGAGCGATCCCATTCCCTAGGAAGAACAAGCCAAAACGGCGACTAAGCTCGGAATTCCTATACCAAGCACTCAGTGTGTAGAGGCTACCTGGGATAAATCCAGACTCGAGAAGACTTTAGCAGGTCTGTCAGCAGGTGATCCTTGTATAGGAACGAGGATAAACATCAAAATGAATGGCGATTGGGGCAAAAGTTAGGGGATTCACGAACCCGAGGAGAACTCTTGTGGCTAAGAAAGGTCCGAGCCCTTTTTGCCATGCCTGGAAGATAGACACGAAACCCCTGAAGTGCACATTAGACCCGAGTTGTTGACGCTTCATTAATAGCCATGTTGGATAAGCGATGGAGATAACATACCATGCGATGACCTGACACCCGATCCAGACACGTGGCCCAACGCGATAGAGTATTAAGTTGCTAGGAATCTGGGTCCAAATATTAGCTACAAGCCGATAGGGAACTCTCTTCTCTCATAGGACGTAGGCCGAGAGCTAGGAACAAACCTCAAGTAGCACAATTCCAGCATTAAGCAACTGCTGGCCAACATTAAACCAATTTTGTGTGATGCCAACGTCCGCAAGAAAACCGTCAGTCAATGCATTTCCACTATTTGAACGTCAGTGGTGCAATACGACAAGTACGGAGAGTTAGGGAGTAATAGAATTGGGGACTGCCATGGCGCTGGTCAAGACTTACATATTGGCTCTGTCTAGCTGAAAGTTAAAGAAGCAAAAGATCAAGATGGATAAGACAATGAAGTCTATCCTAAGCGTGGAGAAGTAATTGTCAGCCTTGTGTCATCACAGCGGATGTGGTTTGTTGTAAGGACTGATGATGAGTAACAGGGTATAAGACGACTTACTTGCGAACTAAAGCCTTTTCTTCAGACTCAGACCAGTCCAACTCGGTAGAGCTCTCTTCCCGCTTGTCCGTGACATGATCAGAAAGAGGTTCGGATTTGGAAATAGAGCTGTCTGGTAGCTTCTCGGTAAGGTTCAAATCATGAGACATATTTACAGATTATGCAGTAACAAGGAATGCAGTGTAAGGACTTCAACCAGTATCATGTGGACTGAGCAAAAGATTCCCGAATATATGTAGCAACACACAGTATCACGCCAAGTTACGGAATAGTGACTCTGTATTGCGTGACAAGATGAAGACGAGGATTAGTATTGCTTTCTTATCTCTGAGGCGTTGTAACATAGACTATTCAAAGCTTGTCGGCCGACTGCCGACGTCTAAGCTCAGATTTAGATAGGTAGGGACACAAACATAACAGGCTGATTAGTTGCATATTCACTCAGAACGATGGCGGCCGTGGAGTGGTTGATTGTCAAATAGAGTTCGGACAAATAGGATGTGCTGTGAGAAAATAGAGAATTGAACCAAGATTTGCTGGCCGCTGGCGTCTTGCTAGCCGCAGTCACAGACGGCAGCGGCCGGGTTTACTAACTCACCCGGTGGCAAAGACCCTAAATCAGGAGGGGAGAGGCGGCCGAGATTGCAAACTCGCCCGCTGGTACCAAGACTGACAGGAATACATCACCACTTCCCAACGGAATGGCGTAATCTTGGGCGTTCAATTTCGAATTACTACAATGAGGCTTTTTACTTCAAGTAATTCTTAATCAATGTCAGAGTACCAACAAGCCCTCCACACACCCTCGAACTGTACTGCCCCTCGCCATGGATTCTTTCAAGATATTTGTATCAGCTGTCGCAGTCATAGCCGTATTTACTCTTCTTGCAGCTGCAGACACAAGATATCGAAGTCGACCAGATCTTTCTCCTCCTACACTCAATATCACAATCCCTTGCCATGATAATTGTTCAGATGGATACTTATTTGTTGCTCCATTCACTGGCTATGAGGACCCGGTAAATCATGGGCCATTGCAGGGTGCACCATATATTCTCACCAGCACTGGTGATCTCGTCTGGTCTGGGTTCACCTACTTTTCCATCTGGGCTGGTAACTTCCAAGCTGCCAAGTGGAAGGGGAAACCGGTGCTTTTCTCCTTTGAGGGGGCGCACAACAGTCTCCATGGCCACGGACATGGTCATCATACCTTTTTGGATCAAGACTACCAGAATATCCGTGAGCTGCGCGCTGGAAATCACATGATTTCGGACAAGCACGAATTCATCGTCCTCAACGAAACTACAGCACTTTTCCAAATCTATCACCCTCTGCAAAAAAACCTTGCGCTCTATGGGGGAACTGCCGAGCAGACCTGGATTGTCGATGCTCGCTTCCAAGAGATGAATATTGAGACAGGAGAAGTCTTATTTGAGTGGGCCAGCTTGGAACATGTCTCGCCAAACGAGACTGCTCTGCCTCTTCCATTAGGCCAGGCCGGAATCGGACACAATAGCTCAACAGCCTGGGACTATTTCCACATAAACTCCATTACTAAGGGTGATGATGGGCATTATCTCCTTTCTGCCCGCCATGCATCAACCATCTACAAGATTAATGGAACCGATGGGTCTATTATCTGGCAACTTGGTGGCCACTCGTCGGATTTCGAACTCGGGCCCAACGTGACGTTTGGCTTCCAGCATCACGCTAGATATTTGCAGGGCGGTGTTGGCAAATCGACCGAAATCATTTCCCTTTTCGACAATTCCGTTTACGGATCCGAATCTGGTGGTGGCGGCGACAAGGAGGTCCATTTATTTCCATACTCGCGTGGGAAGTACATCAAGCTCGACCACGAGGCGCACATTGCCACTCTCGAGCTTGCTTTCCTACCCCCACAAGGCCCCATCCTCGCAAAGTCACAAGGTTCTTTACAGACCCTTCCCAATCGAAACGTCCTGATCAATTGGGGCTCGGAGGGCCAGATCACCGAGTACTCCCCCAGCGGAGAACCTATCTTCCACGCTTACCTCGACAGCGGCCTTTTGCAAGACAAGCTGCAGAACTACCGCGCGTTCCGATACGAATGGACTGGGCATTCGCCAGAGACTCTTGCAGTGTTCGCTGAGGAATGCGAGGGCGGAGTCATCAAGGTTTATGTGAGCTGGAATGGCGACACGCGCACGGTGGTATGGAAGGTCTTCTGGGCAGAAACGACGTTGTATGGGGAGACAGTGCAAAGAAGTAAAACGCACGTGAAGACTGGCTTTGAGACGACTATCCAACTACCAGTAGTCGCGTCGCGTCTCGGGTCTATCTTTGTCAAGGCATTGGACGCGGATGGACAGGTTTTGCAAGCTTCTGAAGGAGTGAGGGCTGAGCTGGCTTACTGGCTTGAACCCCAGGGGACACCATTAGTTAGACCCTCATACTTGGGGCAGCAGGTAATGAATGAGGATCTATGAGGGGTGTGTGTGACGGACAGGAATATTACTAGTCGTCTAGAACGTGACGGGATATAAGGGATAGAAAGACACGCCGCTAGCCGTGTGAAATGTACCATGTAACTCTTCTTAACTCAACAGCTACTATGTTGGATATTAATCCGTCAGTGGAATGAAATCGTTAGTCTCTAATATTCATAGTGATGATATTTCTGGAACTTCGAGGTTTTAGTTGACTATTAGATCTTACTTCTGACTCAGGTATAACTCATTATCATCCGATCGTATAAAACGCTTAGCACTCTTGTTCTTTATATTGGGATATGTCCTGTAATCGGACTTGCCGGCACGTCATGACTCGTCAGGGGATATCATCAGCGGAACACGAGCTTGTTCGCTATTTTTGTAAATTCTGTGTATGAGTTTGTAGCACTATATGAAATGACTCTTTTTTGAACCTTTATCCAGTCGCTTTAGCAACATTGCGCTTTCCAGGTATAAGTAATGTAAAACAAAATGCGATACAGTTAACCAGGAATAGAGAGTACAACCCTCGCCGGCAGGAGATATAATACACCTCGATAGCGATGTCCCTTAGTTTCGGATCTAGGTCACGAATGGCAGATATCGATTTCACCAACTGCCTCAAAGCCTTAACACGGTTAGTATTGTTGATAGCAAACGCCGACACACAGAAAGGCGAACATACTTTTGCGGAACCGGGAAGATCGCCAAAAGCTGCTTCGAGCCTCTTTGAAACAGAACCTTGGACTATCGTTGCCACAGCTGACACTCCCAGAACGGTGCCCAGAGAGCGTGTGAGATATACCAATGACGTGGCCACCGAGTGCTCTGTTATGATTAGCCATGCCTTACTATAAAGTCTCTGGTGCGTTACATACCAAGTTTTGTGGCGGTGCCGATAAACCCGAACAAGATGCTAGGATAAACCATCCCTTGCGCAAAGTTACCCAGGATGAGATAGACAGAATACTTCCATTTCTCCTCCGCCATTCCGAGCGACAGCAATAGCATGTTGGAGATCAACATGGCCAGAAGGCCCAGCCGCGTGATTAGCGTCAGACGATCTCCTCCACAGCGCATCACAATGCCTGTAGTCAGTCCACCAAACGGAGTTGCTAGGGATGGCAAGACAAGCCTCAAGCCAGCTGCAGATGCTCCGTCCAGTAAAACTGTTTGGAAGAAGAAAGGCATGAGAAACAAGGCCTAAGAATGAGATAAGCATTCCAAATACATGACGGCAAGGACATTGACTTACCCCGTATGCTGTGAATCCAAGAGACATGTTGCTGACCAGGAGCGCTACCCTCTCACGGCTCATCAGCATCTGCAAAGGCAATATTGGCAGGGCTTTGCATCGATATTCTTGACCAAAGAACGCCATAAGTATGAGGCCGCTGATTGAAAACAAGGTGATAACTAGTGGGTTAGACCAGGATCGGTCAACGCTCAGGGTTAAGGAAGCCAACAGCAGCACGAGACCACCAAAAAGAAGACAGGCTCCAAGAAGATCCAGTTGCTTTCTGACAGTGCTCCATACACCTGAGTTGTATACTGTTTGACATTTACCGGCTGTAACTACCGTTGCAGCTAAAAACAGTCCAGCGAGAGCCACAGGCACCTGGGCAAGAAAGCACCCTCGCCATCCGATTGTGTCTGAGATGAGACCGCCAAGGCTGGTGCCACAAATGGCGCCGAATCCGTGGATGATGTTTTGAAAGGCTTGGTAGATGCCTCGATGCTTTTTGGGGATGAGATCTGTATTGATGATGGTTGCTATTGGGGCCAGTTTCAGCCAAATAGTCACCACGCTAGGGTGATCGCCCCTCTGTTGGACATCCCGAGGGCTGAGAACTTACTCATAGTCATTAATCCTCCCCCTCCCAGTCCTGTCACTGCCCTCATGGCGATAAGAGTTATCATGTCAGGACTACAGGCGCAACCCAAACAGCCCAGGCTAAAGACAGCTGTCGCGAGCAAAAGACATGCTCTCCGTCCGAAAATATCAGAGAAGCGACCGTACAGAGGCTGGATGGCTGTGCTGGTCAGTAGGTATGATGTGGTTATCCAAGATGCAAGGTCTGCGTGTTTCAGCTCCGAACTGACGACGGCGTAGGTGGAAGCCGTGACAGTGCCGTCAAATCCTGCGAGGAAGACGTTGGCGAAGATGGCTGTATCGGGGCCTGTTCAGCTCTTGGTGAATTTGAAGAGTAGATACAATTACTTACCAGTCTCAATGAGAAATAAATACGGCGGTTTTACCCAGCAATCTTGGGGTGCGAATGAATCTCCAGCTCTCAAAGAACCGTCTGGTTGGGTCTGAGCATGATGAAGTAGAGAAGTTTCCTCGTCGACTAAATCTTGCCCAGCTGAGAAGCCTGACGTCTCCACATCTTGGTATTGGGGCCTCATGATACTTCTCACTACTTGGGGAAGCTAAACAAACGTCAAATGACCGATAGACAATGTAAATTGTAAAAGGGGCCTCGATACAGAAACAAAACTCAGGGATCTTGAACACATTTACCTCTCAAGATAAATGGAAACCACGCTTCGTAGAATGGTATTTTCGCCTGGAACAGAAGTCCCTTTGAAAAATGCTACAGTTTAAGTTGACCGAATTACTGTTACGCAATCATGGTGGCGTCCGACAGCGGAGCGGGTGAGATGACTATCTCACCCGCTCTAGTTTAAATCCCCGAGGGGCGGACTACGACGCTAAAGGTGATAGGTGTTGTCCGACACGGGCGAGATACGGCCGATTATCCTCTTGCACTCATTGATGCTCAAAAAAATCGTATTATTAATGTCATCGGAAAAGTCGGTAATCAGCCGTGTCATGAGACAGTCACACACAACTCGATCGTTCAAACTGCATCCTAGTCAATATGTGCAAGTCGTCGAAACTCCATGCTTTTCTCGCCGATCTACCTAAATGCGAGCATCACTTACATTTGGAGGGCTGCTTGACGCCAGATCTTGTCTTCAAGCTCGCCGCCAAGAACAACATCACGCTTCCTAAGGACGATCCTTCGTACGCCTCTCCGGAAGCGCTGACTAAACGGTACGAGCACTTTGACGACCTTAAAGACTTCCTACAATGCCATTACCGAGCTATGGCTACGATGGTGACGCAGGATGATTTTGAAATGCTGGGATGGGAGTATTTTACTGCAGCACACAGAGACGGCGTACGCCACGCTGAGGTCTTTTTTGACCCTCAATCGCACACCAGCCGCGGTGTGCAGCTTGAGACGGTTGTGTCTGGTTTCAGTGCAGCTTGCAACAGAGCTGAGAAGGAACTTGGAATCACGAGCCACCTTATAATGTGCTTTCTGAGGCATCTTCCTGTGAGCTCCGCCGCTGAGACCATGGCTGAGGCCACGCAGCTTGGCATTTTCAGTCCCTCAAACAGCCCAACTCAGCAACCTACTGTGTCAGGACTAGGCTTGGACTCATCTGAGGTTGGATTCCGGCCAGAGCTCTTTACTGAAATGTTCCTCCAAGGCGAGAGACTTGGCCTTCATCGCACGGCACATGGCGGTGAAGAAGGCGATCCGAGCTATATCAGCGGTGCTCTCGACGGGCTCCACGCTGAGCGCATCGACCATGGAATTCGTCTGATCGAGGACGAAGCCCTCATGTACCGGATCGTGGCTGAAGGAATTCTTCTAACAGTATGTCCTTTGAGCAACGTATGTCTCCAGGTGGTGCAAGATGTTAGTCAGCTACCGCTACGGCAATTCATGGAGGCCGGGGTCCGTTTCAGTATCAACAGTGATGATCCGGCATATTTCCGAGGTTACATGTTGAACAATTACTGCGCCGTGCAGGATGCATTCGATTTGAGCATAGCAGACTGGAAGGTCATTGCCGAGAATTCGATCCATGGAAGTTGGATTGAGAAGACACGCAAGTCAGAGCTTATGTACCAGGTTGACCAATGTATTCAGAAGTATACGAGAGCCTTGTAAATAAAAATAAGGTTAAAGGGGACCTAAGCACTCAAATCGTAGACCAGCCTATTCTCATATTATATGTGAATGCTTGGTAACCTGAAACCCCCCTTATACTTATGTAATGTGCATGAAAGCAAAGTCACCGTGGCTTGGGAAGATAAAATCGCTTCCAATACTACCGGCCTCAGGCTGAATTTGATCTTGCTGCCAGACCTCCGCCATAAAGCCCCCGTCCATAGTCCAGGGCTCACTGTACGAGTTATTCGGGTTGGCCACACTTGGGCTATATGCTAGAAACTTTGCCATAATCTCATTCCCTTTAACCATCTTGTTGACCATATCAATTTGCGTAACTCGCAACTGTGAGGTGCCCCCGTCTAACGATAAACGCATGATATTGACAACGAGCTCTTCTTCCACGGAAAGGATTGTGTCGATAAGAGCAGCACATCTTGCGGCGATGATATCGCTGTGTCGGTTCCGTAGGCTATAAGCGGTGCTTTTCATGGTAGAACGGAGAGACCTCGCTTCTTCATCAGTATGAGCCTCACGGAATAACAGCTCCAAGCCGACGACAACGGCTGCGGTTACACAGAAAGCTGAGTGCGTCCAGATAGGGATAACTCCCTCTTTTGAAATGGATTCGTATTCCTTGAAGATTGCCTTGGCAGCAGAAAGACACAATTTCCGTGCCTCTGTCAACATGGGGACCTGGAAGGCATGATACAACACAGGCCGGTGGATCATAATGACCTTGTCAGCAGTACTCAATGCAAGACTTCGTCTAGCAAATGGTAGCCAAGCGGGTAGATAATCGTCGGTAACTGATTCCAGGGGAGAAGTCTGCATCAGAAATGTAGGTAGGTTGCGGACAACTTCGCGGAGTGCCGAGTAGCACTTGACAATAACTTTATACGTCTCAGTCAAGGAAGCCCTTGATTGAATTGAGGTCAGGCCATCAAGAAGCGGAGGCATTACTAGGGCTATGCGGGCTAGGGCGCGCGGATAGCTATTGATAGTCAACGTTTCTTCATCTTGCAGAAGCATGTCCTCGTCATGACAGTTCGTTGGTAGGTCCGTAGTTGATTGAGAAGGCTGGATGGCTGTGAAACATGATGTAAGTTATATTTGCTTCTCTCAAATGCAAGCAACGTCAAAGAATAATGGGTTCGGGATATCCGCCTTACCGTAAGTTCCTGTAACAGGAATTTGGAAATAATCTTGGATCAGCAATTGATTCCAACAGCGCCGACCAACCTCGGTCTCAATACACTGGAACCAACCGTCCATCGTATTGACCGACAGACCCTCGCTCGAGCTTTGTATCTTGTGAAGCCCCATGCAATGCGCCATACGAATGGCGGCTCCGACCAGGGTGGCGTTCGAGTCGCTGCGGCCGAGATTGTGTGCCACGCGTGTAGATAGGACAATGGCTTGTAAGGAAAACACTATGGGAGAAGATTAGCTTATGGAAGTTGCATCCAAGTACGATGACTAGGGAGCTTCGCCTAACTTCATGTTGACATACTTGAGTGATTTTCTGCAAAGCCTTCTTGATACAGCTGCTCCACCATGGCATGGAATGAATGAAGAGGTAAATCAGGATCAAGCTCCTCGTCATTCCACAATCCAACACAGTTACGAGCCGTCCAGGCCGAGACCTTGATTCAAAAGCTTAGAAACAGGTATCCTCGGAAAGACAGTCAAATTCAAGCCAAGGCAACTCACCGTAAGCACAGCATAATAAAGTGACAGCCAAAGCGGGTGGACAACTGTACCTTCGGCCCAGAAGCGTTCGCAATGAGCCAAGAAGGTAGGAGCATGAAAGACATTATGGTGCCAGAGGATATTATCAAGATGGAATCTCACCAGGGATTTTGCCTGTGACGTTGAAAGAGAAGCTATTCCTGGGTTGAGGCTGGGTTGAACGTACACATAACCAGGCCATTCAAGGTCAGCTGTGATGCTGGCGATCTCGGCATAAGGACGTATGAAGCGACACTGACAGGAAACATGCGGAAAGCAACTGCCTCCATATCGTCCCCAGGCTAGTAGTTCGATTTTGAGAAAGTCTGTGGCATGTTGATCCCCGTCGGCTCCTGTATCCCGGCCCGCTGGAGACCCTGATCGGCTTTCTTGTTCGTGTGCCTTAATGCTCAAGTCAACTGCATCGTTGGCAGCAACATGGTTGGATATCCCAGGATGATCTACGGGCGAGGATAGGTGTCCAGAAAGGTTATGTTCAACAGCTCTCGAGTTGGCCCCATGTAACAGTACAGACTTTCGCTCACGTATAGCAGTCAAGGCGGCTTCGATATGTCGAGTACTCTCAAGGATACCATACAAATCGTCCAGAAACGTCAGCTCAGACCCGTGATTTCTCTCGATCTTGCTCACACGGACAACCTCACGGGAGCATGGCTTTGAGAGGCGTACGCATCGTCCACATGGAACACCCTTATCACATCGCGTCTTACGGCGTGTGCACTCGAGACACGCGCGGGGCTGGCGCTGGGACAATCGTTTAGGTGACTGTGCCGCGGAGTCCATGATTAAAAGAACTTGCCGGTCCGACAAGATATGGATAATCACCAGTACTCCTAGAGCAGCGTGGCAATGCACAGGGCATGCAGTTTGAGGAGATATTTGATGCAGTTCAGAAAGTGAGCTATGTGGGCTAAAGTCAGTCATGGTTGAGTGATTAGTAATAGCAGCTTCGTCAGGATAATCCCAAGAGTATTTCACGCTAAAGAGTTGCCCCGCACGGAAAGCTTCCACATCTGAAGTAAAGGAAGAGGTGTGTAGGTAGGTAGGTAGTCCTGTGTATCGAAGCTCCCTTTGTGGTGAAAAAAAAGAAAGGTAATTTTATCCTGTTTTCATCTGCCAGACCATGAGTATCAATTTAATATCTTTTCATCTTCCACACTTTGCAACGGCGGTAGTACCATGGCTATCTCAAACCATCACTGCCCGAAGGTTCTTTCATACAACTTCTGATAATTTCAAGTTCTCAATGCAATACCTAAATGTTTTCTCTGGCCATTGAGTTAGTGAGTAAGTAATATGGAATCGAGCTTATTTGTGTCTCAATTAATGATGTCTGTCGTGAAAGATGTGTTATCCGCTTGCTCTCATGTGATTCACCATGGGTTCGTACATCACACAGGCAATTACAAAAGCCACTATAGACGTCTATGTTGGTAAGATAGCCAACTCATATACCTACCATATACAGTGATATACTGATTCGTCACTGACGGCGACAACATGGTGGGACTGCTGATGGCTATAACTGCAGCTCCAGTTATAATACGAGTGGTTGCCATCACAACTGTCTTTGGCCATTTGTAATATTTTGATATCGAACTTAAAGCCTAGAGCTTGTATTACATTTAGTAGTAAATGTGGAGAGTCGCTACGAAACGTGGTTTCCATATTTAGTACATTGTAGCAAGAGATGGTCTGGCGCAAAAGCAGAGGGAAACAATTCAACTATGGAGTCTGGAAACCTCTCGATCCACGGTGACTCTTGGGGCTGGCCCTGCACTCGGGCAGCCAGTTGCAGCTGAAAAGAATGGACGCCCATGTACGCACCGCCTCTCTTTGCCCTTACGGTTATCATGATGGGCCGATAAAGTTGTGCTGATGCGAAGTCACAAACTATAGATAGACAAGGTGGATTGTGGAACTTTCACACATTGGTAAGTAAGAACGCCCTTCTTGAATGTTTTGTATTCGTTGACATAATCGTCAATTACCCCGAGCTCAGACCAGACAATTCCTGGAAATCCATCTTCAATAATAATATTCCTCGCCCAAAGACCGACCCCGAATTCTACCAGTTTTTCAACTCTTCCAAGGCCCCGCCGCATCTAGATATGCTCCGTGTCCTACGTGAGGAGCCCGTCAACACCATCGCTCTGACAGCGCTCGGCCCTCTCACCAGTATGGCTTTAGCTGCCGCTGAAGATCCCGAGACATTCCTCCAAACCAAGGAACTCCTGATAATGGGCGGTGCTGTTGCTGTTCCAGTAAACGTATCACCTGTCGCGGGGGCAAATGTTCCTAACGATGCAGCCGCTGCCGCACCTACTTGTACTCTAACAAGTGCTAACCTTGCTTCAATGTTTCCAACAACGGATTTTAGCAAGATTCTAGTCGCCCCTTATCCCCAGCGTCTATCAATGCAACTGGATGTGGCTATTTTCCCAATGAATCTGATGAACAGTCATTGTGGGAATCAAACCATCCTTTTCAATGATCATCGGCCAAGCGATCGACAGAAGGCACATTATAAAAGTGAGCTTAGTTTTGAATACTCAGAATTGAAGGTTGTAAATTGTTCCATCTGGATCCGCCATAGTGGTGATGCGATCAACTTAAATGAAACTGAACGACTCTGAACGCGCACATCAAGCAATCTTGACGACAAAGGCTCCCGTAACCACTCTGTAAAGCCCTAAAAGACCTTCCCTCCCTTCCCATCAAAGACATTCTGGATAAATGACTCAAGACTCCCGCCCCGAACGGAGGGATATAAGTCACTTGCGAGCAGATAGCCAAGATACACAGCATTCTCAGCAGTATTGTCTCCCCGCACACCCCACGACATCCAGTACTCCAGAATTGCGCGCGTCTGGCTGATCTCATGGGCTCCCTTGAATTGTAGCAATTGCTCGCTGATTTGATCTTCTGATAACTGTAATATGGTCAATCCCTGCCATGCTATAGATTTGCCAGATTTCTTACCTCAGTGCGCTCTGCCTTCTCGCCGGTTATCTTCTCAACCAGGTCATGAATCTCATTCTGCGTCTTGGTGTCTGAGTGGGCCAGAACCTTTTTGTTGATGGTTCGTGGGTCATTAATTATGGCTGCGACATATTTACCCACATCATGGACGTCAACGAGCGCAGATGGGGTATTTCCTCCTGCGATGATCTGATTGTTAGGATATGTGAGGCCGTGATCAAGCTTTCCAGAAGGTACACGTGGAGGCGTGAGCTGATACCACCATCCAACATCGATGATGGTATAAGGAAGGTAAAGACGCTGGATATGGTCCAGAATATCTTCTTTCTGTAATGGATCAGCCTAGTTCTATTGGAAATGGTGAAGCTTACTTTATCACGGGCCGCCATGAGTCCCCGAGGCGCAATAGTGGCGAAGAAGCAAGGAACGTATCGCTTCACGCCCGCTTCTTTGGCGGCGTTGGATAGTGGAATTTCGTCATCAAGAGCCTGATAGTAGATTGCTGAGATGACCACGTCCTTGCCTTTCAAAGCAGCCACCAATTCTTGGCTGGGGCCCTGAAGATCGATGGGAACAATCTTCACACCTCTCTCACGCAGAGATTCGACAGCTGGTTTCTCGATTGAGCTAGGGCGTATCAAAGCCGTGATTTCCTGTGAGGCGTTAATTAGTGTGATCGAGTAACGAGACGGGTCGCATACAAATGGCGTATCGGACTCGAGGAGCCCATTGACAATAGAGCCTCCAGTGACGCCGGTAGCGCCGACGATTACTACCTTCATCTCACTGTTTTATATCTCAAAATATCTTCTTTGAATTCGTTCGTGTTTATTGTGATGCTGGTTCTGATGTCGAGTCTTTTTAAATAGCCCATGATCGTCAATCACGGAGATTGACAGTAGAACTCCGCAAAGTCCGCATTCTGACTTTAATATCGGCCTCGGAGTTTTGAAGCCCGGGGATAATATTGGGTCCAATCCCTTGTTCAGGACATAATTCAGAGACATTTACTTTACTTTCTAAAGAATTAATATCGGATATTAAAGTAGGCGATATTATATCTTGGTGCCTTGTCTAGTTACAGTCGTTATCGCTTTTTCTATACTGCAGAGCAAGTATATGTAAACAAACCGCAGTGTTAAAAGTACTCCGGATTTGTAAAAATGTTGACTAAAATTATAGCAGAGGATTGTTTATTATCATGTAAGACTTGTTTGTTTCTTCTCGAGAAAGATATTGTCGACAGCTCTAATGAGGTTATTTGGAGCGCCTGGGCCAGTCAACTTCTATCTTGTATTGAATGAACTGGATTAATTTCACTACACCGGCGCAGCCACTACTTCAATATAAATTATGTTTGATTTAGGACACATAGGGTTAATATGGGAGCACAGAGGTACACGTGATAATCACAGTGTGTATGTAACAACACACATTGCCAAAGTAATAGTCGAGAGAATATTTGATACTTAGATCATTACCTATCAGACCCTCTAATTAGTATCATAAGGTAGAGCGTATGGGAGCATCAGCGCGACGAAAGAGCGTTATCGTTTAGCCAAGATCATCCCTCCCCTTTGTCTACAACTTCTATATCGAGTAAGTGTTGACGACTGGCATAAGCACATTACGTAGTTGTGACATGCCCTCTTGGGTGTAGACAAACTTAAAAAGTCAGCCACGCTCTAATCTGTATTGTGCTTTGTCATGTTGAAATATTGCCTTTTTAGTCCGGCTGTCACATGTTGGGGTCTTGCTAGACCTACCAATAGCTCGAAATAAGGGGGAACAGTGCCTCCGGATAGTGGCTGATTCTAGAAGATGATACAGTGGTGTGATAATGTGTCACTAGCCATAGCTACCATTCCGTTTTGCGATGAAGGGCCTAATCTTTGGTGCGTGCGCTTCCAGCTCAAGCGCATTTCCGGATCATCCGCGCAACGGGACAAATTTTGCAGAATTTTATTCAGTTCTATCGAATTGATTAAGGGGCCTGGAACTGCGGGCGAAATGCCCCGTAATGAGCCAACATCAAGCACTAAACCACTTTCTCTAACTCTAAAGCGTTTTGGCAGCGTGCTAGCGCGCTGTGGAATCTCCGTTAGCACGGGCGTCTTTACGCGGATTTGATTCCGAAACAGGGATACCCCCAACGCCACGAGGCATCCAAGTTTGATCAATTGGTTTTGACAGGGCATCGGCATCTGCGTAGGAGCCACATGGTCGCGTGTCGAGTCTGGGCTATGCTTAATCTGGTCAATACCTGACTCTGATCCTTGTTCCTGATAGCACATCCATCACATGTGAAGTACCGGTACGCAAAAGTCTGCACCGAATCTTGATCTACACAAGCCAACTTTGACAGGTATTTAAATAGCCTCTCAATCAGAGTCTTGTTGCTCGACGTTATGTGCCAAAAAGACGGCACCAAACTTGACTATCGCTAAAGACGGTCCGTTGAGGAATGCTCCACAAGGAAGCGGAAGACAAAATGCCTTACTCAGGCCAAGACAGTGGCAACGGTGGCTTGTGTATTGGACAAACTAGTCGGAACTAGCAGTTTTTGTCTGTAGCGCTACATTTAAACACTACAGGCATCAAAGTTTAATTTTTAGCTTAAAGTACTGGTCCCTCCCATTCCACCCTTGGTTTCACCCGTCAGGGATTCTTCTTTTGCTTTTCTTACAGGAAAATGCGAGACTCTGCTCGTCCCGGGCCATGGTGAGCGTCAACGCTTCCATTGTAAGTTGTTCATTGCCCTGATTTTGTTTCGTCACTGACTTGCGACAGGCTATCCAAGCAGTTTTGCTTGCTCTGGCATTGTGTATCCTCTTTCTCAAGAGTCTAGCCCAGGTTCTCTCCAAACAACGCATCTTCAACCTTCCTGATATCTTCGCCTGGCTCGGCTGGCTTTTCACGCTAGGATGGTTCATATGCTCGACCATGGCACTGAAGATCCTCATCGACACCCCTGCCATTGGTGATGAGCTTATTGTGCACTCGGTGCCCTATTTGAAGGTATTGAGCGATCGAAGACGATAAAATAACTGTTTCAACTGACGAATCAACATAGATCGTCTTTGTGGCGCAACACATGTTTGACATTGGCATTTACCTTCCGAAAATCTCGATCACACTGTTATACTGGATGCTGATTCCTGGAGTCTCGGGGCCGCTGAGGACCGGCCTGCTTATCATATCGATCTACCTGGGCTGCGCAATGACTACAACACTACTCACGGATACCCTGACATGCCTGCCCATATCGGATAATTGGTATGCTCGTCAGGAACTGGTCTCTTGGAAAGGTGTGCTAACTTTTTAGGTCTATCGAAAACCAGCTACGATCGACTTGGAACTCCTACAGTGCTTTCATAATCCAGTGGTCTATGAACTTTTCTACAGAGCTGATAGGTATGCTCATCACTCCCCATGATCCATAGGCCATAACTAATGTGTATCTCTCGTTAGCTTTTCTCTTTCCATTTTTCCTGTTGAAACGCCTTGCCCTTCGCAAACCACAGAAACTCGCACTTATCGGCGTTTTCTCCCTGGGTGTCATCACTATGATGGTCAGTCTCACACGATTCATAGCATATATCGCGACAGACTTTGAGCTCGAGGATGAGTCAGGCAGTATGTACCTTTCCTTTTCGCGTTCTTGTTTACCGTGGTCTAACTTGGGACACAGACATCATGAGCACAGCAGAGATGAGCACAGCCGTTATCGTGGTTTGTCTCCCCGGTCTTCGAAGATACGTCATCCGATCCAAAACACCGAGTCAATCGTCACGATCAAACCCTGTGAGCACCGGCGGCCAAGGTATCCACGTACACACGACTACGCAAAATACATCAAAACAACGACTCCAACAGTCTTCGTATACGAAATGGGGTATGAGAGATGATGAAATCGGTCTAGTGACGAACATCCGCGGGGGAGACTCTACTGAGATGGTGGATATAGAAGGTCGCAGTGCGGATGGCAAAAGTGGGAAGAGTGTCACTGCCACGTCACAGGAGATGGCATGATAGAATCATGGAGGATACATTCTTGATAGAAATAAATAATTGCTATAAGCTGTGTCCCTCTTGCTAGTGACGCGATCGAGACTTATTGATCTTCGCTCACAAACTCAGCCATCAACTAACTGTCATCAGGAAACGATCTTACTGGGGAAACCTTGCTTCGTACTTGTTGACGGCCGATCATAGAAAAACATGTTTCCACTGACTAATCGCCACCGAAGTGATATCAGTCGTTCAGATAATAAATTCTCTTCACAATGTAGTTCACCTCTACTAAACTACCAAGCCAAAACCTCCTGCAAACTCCCACAAGCCAAACTCGAACACAACTCCTCATCCTCCTGGTTCTCAACCGCAGTAGAAGGCAGTCTCTGCCTGGCAGGCCAAATTTGTCTTCCAAGTGTCTTCTCAAGCTGAACGTGCTCCCTGATGGCCTCGCGATGTCCCTCCTGGAATGACAATGGACCGTGTTCTAGTCTAGGATGCAGCTCGCCACTGATGAAAATGCCGGCCTCGAGGTTTCTTTGCGCGCCGATGCAAAGGTCTTTGTCCTCCGAGACAACTCGCCGATACATATCCGCAATCAGGTGGAAGTCTTCGTCGGAGGAGTTCTTGTTGCGGAAGATTTGGTAGTGCATTGATGAATGAGATGCTGCTGTAGGCATGAAACGTTGAATCATCATGAAATGCGGTCTAAATCACGTTAGATACGATGATGAATCGTGAGACGACAACTTACAAGACAACAACTGAGGCATTGGGGTAGAAGTAGGTGCTTGCAAGTCCAAGGCCGTCCTTCTTCTGTTCTTCGGTTTGCACGCTCGAGTGTTTGATCCATCCCTTGTCAGTGTCGCACTTTGTCTTTCCAAGGTCCGCGAGTGTGGGTAAATCCGGATGAGTCGTAGGACAATGGTAGCATTCATTGAAGTTGTCGGCAAGAATCTTCCAGTTATATGCTCCCTCCATACTGTACTCATTGTCAAGAACGTAATCCTCGAAATTGACCTTCTCCAGTCTTTCTTGCTGATCTATACCGTCGAAGTAGCGTGTCCAGGGCTCCGGCTCATCAGAACTGTCGAGGTTGACCCATATGAAGCCATACGCGTCAGTCTTAAGGTGAATCTTAAATAGACCGTTCTGGCTCTTGTCGAATCCTTCGAGTGTGTCATAGTTGGGTGCCTTTGCGAGATTTCCACTGAGTCCATACGACCAACCATGGTACTTGCACGCAAAGATAGATGAGTTCCCTTGCGTTCCACCTTGGACAACTGGAAATGCACGGTGTCGACAGACGTTGTGGAAGGCGTTGAAATTTCCCTTACGGTCGCGCGATACAACAAATTCATACCCAGTAACGTTAAACTTGAGCCAGTCGCCAGCCTTCTCGAGTCTGTTCTGGTGAGTGATGAGCAGCCATTTCTTGGAGAAGACAGCGCGCTTCTCAAGCTCGAACATTTCTGGCGACGTGTACCATGTTGAGGGAAGAGCCCGGACGGGAGTTCTGTGGCTGGTTTCTGTAAAGTCGTCACTCTCGACGTTGACCTTGAGTTTGTTCATAGTGTTTGGTGATAGATGATGTTTGGAATAAACCGTTGGCGAAATTGACTGTATGGTGATTTACACTGGTAAGCCTGAGTGAACTTGATAAGTGAAGACAAACTTTGAAGGTGGCGTGGCAGCTTTCTTATAGATAACGATGCCAGCTCCCAAGCCATTTCAGGCACGCCAATTCATCCAACCCCTCGGGCGTCGGTATCATTGCCGTCCTTTCAGGCGTTGGTGATAACGAGGCTTGCCCAAAAGACCATCACCACTGTAGAAATGATGGTGTCAACTCGAGCTTATCGTCCTCGTGATTGTAGATCACCTGAAACCTCCATCATGACAGCACTGCCAATCGCAGCACCTTGATAGGCTGGACTTACAACTCCCCAAGCCATGAGCTAGCGAGCTCTCGGCTTCAATGGGTTTAGACTCGGCTTCCCCAGGTTCTGCCAGCCGCATCTGGAAATAAACACTCGCAATCTGTTACGCCATTGGTCAATTGACCCATCCCTGCGCTCTCGGGTTCAGAAGCCGAGGCCGTCAAAGGTTGGGTCCAGAACCCGAGCGATCCGACAACGCTCGGAAGTGACGACCGTGGGGTGTTTGAGTGACGCCTTGGTATTTCTGTGTCCAACAAAGGTTTGACCTTTTCCTCATGGGGTATTCATGATGCAGATTGTGCATATGGTTCAGGGGCTATCGTTCCGAGTTGACTGATGAAGCTTTGCAGTGTAGGTTTTTTAGTCCAGGCTATCGGTAGTTGATGGTCAGACGATCAACACGTTCACCGAGGTGATTGATGTACCGGAGTCAGGTGGGATATGCGAAGGTTTGCACACCGAAAGACATTGGATGTTATCAGAGTGAACACGTGTTGAGGAGTACACGACTCATACCAAGATAAGAAACAACCCCTCCCGAAGTCGGAGCGCCATTCTCAAAAGTCTTATCTCGTTCGACAATCTATCTACGGCAGATGTTTATCACAGTCTTGATGTTGGAACGCTGATAGAGAGCTCTAAGCTTTGCGGGGGTGGGGAGCTAATCACCAGCCTCAAAACTTTGTATGTACCCTCCACATCAGGCAGTCATAGAATTCCAAAGAAAGAGGTGAGGGAGGGGGGAGGAAAGGAGCGAAAACAGGATCCACCCTTGATGACTGCTGAATGAACCAAATGGTACGACATATTTTGTTAATGCTTTCTTTGTGCTTTGATTGATTCGGTGCTGGAGGGGAGCAGACCCAACACCGGAAGTCGGTGTCTCGGAGCCGTGGTTTGGTCAGGCCAAACGCCACAGCCGATGCGAGATATTGCACTACGGCAAGCTGCAGCCGTTGTTTCCAACCTGCAGCAGTGTTATCTGTTTGCACGTTTCTAGCAAGTCAGCAGTAGTATGCGTAATCAAGGGCCATTTAAGCCGATATATGCAAGACGGGGCTATCAATGCTGCTGAAATACCATCAGAACACTTACTGATACACTGATCGTTGACACAGGCTGTGAGAATGAACGACCAATGTATGCAACAAAACATACAATATTGAAACAATAATTCCACAGCACAGGGAGGGAGGGACATGCTTATCAACTGATGGAAACAGTCCAAAAAGACAAACATAAAAGGCAACTCCGGTACAGGGAATCGAACCCTGGGCTCCGCGGAACTGATCTCTCAGGTTATGAGAGCGCGAAATGTTAGCCACTACACCATACCGGATGGTAATTGGTTGAAAATTGAATCTACAAATTTGCTTTCAGTACTCATAGTACCAGGCATCGTCAGCAACATTTTCGGGACGACTACCCTGCACCTTCCCTCTTATCGACTTTGAAGAAAAAGGATCTATGTATTGACACCTCTGGTTTTTTTCTTCCTTCCTCAACTGACTCATCATGCCCGCTTTAGGGAATTCTAAACCTAGTTCGTCGTGTATCTTTATCACTATGGGGCATTTTGTTCACCTCTCAAAATACGCAGTCACAATCCTTATTGCCGCTTCTGAGGTACGTGCGTCTTAGTTACTCGTCCATATACTCTGTCCTTCAATCATAGTCGAATACAGTATGGCAGTAAAGGAATTTGCAGACCTGGTTTATAAAACACGCATTTTCCTGGCTGTTTGTGAGTGGTTATCGCTGTTGTTCCGATATGTTTGTTCATACCCTACCTTATTAGGCACGTGTTGTTTGTTCATGCACTAGCCCTCGTTTGTCGATCCAGGTCCAGGCGCGTCATAGATTGTCTCCATTCCAGCTATCAAAACAACCCAAACAAAGGCAGCTCTTCTCAGGTTCGCGCCATCATTAACTTACAATTTATTTGAAGTTACAAGCAATCATTTATACTTTGATACAATTTACCACATCCCGTGTCTTTCAGACAACATGTCTAGTTCACCTCCCCGAGCCAAACGTCTAATGGACACCATAACCGAAGCCCATCGCATGTCCTACAGAATAGGCCGTGGCGAGCAAGGGGTCCTTACATTCGAACCTTACAAATCAGACATTCTCCCTCTATGGCGTTTCAAAACTGTGCCAATAGCCAAGAAAAGTGCCGAGGATCTATGGGTCAAGTTCAAAGAGTTCAAAGACCAGGACGACTTTGTGGGAATGGACATGACACGCAAGTTTATCCAGATGGGAATGACCCGAGCAAAACGATATGCAAATCATGCTGGTGGACGCAAGTATAAGAAGGGGACCAAGGAGGAACTTCCACAGAGCGATAAGCACCCTGATAAGGATGAGAAGGAGAGAGCGAGTCTGATTTTTCGACAGTATTGGACTCGGTGTAAAGAAGATGAGGGTTATCAGAATCTCAAACAAGAATTTCTCAAACAGCAAAAGGATTGGAAATAACACAAATCAGCTATATTATAGCTTTGATCCGTCCTACATACATCTCGAGACTTGCAAGATGGACTATCTGCGTCTTCCCGAGTAGTAGTTATATCCTCATTCATCCATAATTCCTTCGATGCCTAAACCCATAGATGACGTGTTAAACGTATGTAGTTACAACCCGCCTAATTGTCGTGCATGCCGAGACGTATCACAGTGGCTTCAGTATGAATGCCACTATCTCGATAAAGCTCATGATATGACTTCTTATAGTTGTGGCCCCCTGAGAGTATGAAAGCCTCCCTTTACCCGCTTTGAACCTGGCAGCTGACAGAATATACCTTGCCCAGTTTGCTATCGAGAGCGGGTTCTTGAAACTTGTAAAACTCTCTGTTACCACGAGGTCAATGTTAACGCGGCATTCGGGCAATTTGAGACGTGAGTGGACAATCCATATTCTTGTATTCCAGCTAACAGCGTCCGTGCCAATAGAAGCCCCCTCGGGTGGGCGTTTAGGTCAAGACAGATCGAGATTGCGCGTTTCTTCCTTACACAGGGAGCTAACCTATACTACCTGTGCTACCGTGGCTAGACGCCGGCTATGCTACTATTCCATACAGACTTTTCCGAGGGAACTCCCGAGTTTTCTGAGCTTCTTTCATGCCATTCGTTTAGCGAATTTGACGTACAGTATCGCTATGGTATTACAGCAATGCACAGAGCGGCCTTGTAGGGAACAGCAGCAGACGCCCATAACCTTCTTCAACTGGGCGCATCGCCCTGTCTGACAGACACCGATTGAGGCTGGACGACTATTTTTGCGGCAGCGAGCACTAATAATGTGGCCGCTCTCAAAAGAATAGCAGATAGTATGCCGACAGGCTTATCAATCAAGTAGATTCCAAGGCTGGACTATACCGCACATGGGGATTGAAGCATGTGGTCTGGAAACGATAACTCTAGCTCTGGAGATAGGGGTTGATCCTTACCAAGGCTTGATGGCTAATTCAACTGGTGATGATATTTTGAAAGAGACATCTCTGTTGGAGTTTGCAAAATCCAAGGTAAAGGAAACATATCGGCACTTTATTCGAGCTCTTCAGAGCACAGGCTACAGCCCATCGATAGCGGGTGATGCGGATGAAGTAGAATTGTATTGGCATGCTCCAGAAATAAAATGATCCAAGGGGGGATTGACCAGTGTACTGGTGTGGTCAGCTTGGTAATAGTCACGACGGTAGAAATATGGGCCACTCGATTTGTCTCAGAAGGCCATTCAAAAGGTTTGCGTCAAGTAGTTGTGTGTATTTATTATAGGTAAGTTGGAATTCCCGAATCTGAAAATTTCTCGGTAAAACTTCCCACAAAAATCACATCCCCTTATCAAAACCGTTACCAGTTCAAGCGGGAGGTTCAAATCGCAGGTGGTAAGCACCATCAGCTTATCACAATTCTCATTCAGCCGATCTGCAATTGGGCTTGTCTCAGACATTCCATACGTCCCTTGATCTTGCCAAAAATGCCAAGGGTGATAGTGCTGATGTTATGGCGTAGAGAGTGCTGCCACATCTGAGGCCCATTTTTTTGAAAACCAACAGATCTGCGACAAGTAATCTGGAGACTGACCTGTTTACGGCCTAGAATGAGAGCGCCTCAATCGAATATAAGACAGCGTTGGCTGTCAACGGCTGAAGAGTGCATGTTGCCAGAGCCTCATTGGTCGTAGCTGAATATTATAGCAAGACATCTGTTAGTGTTATGTTTTAGTGGCGGTAATGTCTCCGTCATAGATTATTACCGTTGGTTACACAAGCAGCCTGATTTGATTGTGCTCATCTCCACACATTTTGCCATTTGAAGTCAGCCTGTCCAATTCCAAGTTGACAGGCCAATTACAAAGAAAAGTTCGCAAGAGTATCATGCACCTGTGAATGAAAGGCTGTGGTTCATAGTGTGCCTTTCGAAATCGTGTGTATAGAATCACCTCTCTTATCTCGATTTCGGATGACACGGAGATCGAGTTCTATCAACCGTTACACAAGTATCACATCGTGTTCTTGATGCCTTCATAGGCATGTTTCTTGTGTTACACGCGGTCTGGTATGTCATAATCACTATAGAAAGGGCATTGCGAGGAATGTGTTCTCAGGGATGGTAGTAACCAACAACTCGCTGAGAGGCATGATTCCAACGGTTCATGATATGGATTTGTCTATGTTATCAAAAAATGATCAAAGCGATCTTACCTGTTCTACGTAGTGGTATCAGACTGCTTATTAACGACCTACTAGCCTGCAAACTAATAATATCCAAAACTAAGCAAGCATTCTGAAGTTAGCGGAGCGGGAGACTTGAGCTAAGATCAACTTCCCGTCAGTAGTTCCGCTCCTGAGTCACTGTGCCGCTCGAGTCTTCTAGGTCGGACAAGCTATTATGAGCACGTTCCAAGTATTTGGCCGAGATCCGGGGATCATAAAGTGGCATTGTTGGTGCTAGTCTTGCAGAGTCAGGATATCCGTTATTAGTCCGCTGCCAATTTGAAACAATGAGGCCTTGGATCACATCTATGAAGGTCAGCACGCATTCTCCAGCTTGAATAATGACCGTCTATAATGCAATTAATTTCCAAGTATGGCTGTAATAAGTGATAGCACAGTGTTGTGTCAAGGTGTCCTTCTCAGAAGCCAGTCTCTTCCACACGGGGGCTTGAGCCACACGAGCATCCCTTACAGCAACACGCCGCCACTTCAATATCGGCAGAGCACAAAATGAAACCGAGACTTGTGTGGAAATTAAACGGCCATATTCGTAGCATTATTTTGATATTGCTTCCCCCCGGTATCGAGACACAGATCATGAGGTCTCGAATTGGATGCATATAAACAAGCAAGGATCACTACCCGTCTGGGATTCATCAAACGGCTTTCAGGGTTGGAAGCTATCACATTCCATCTGTCTCAGCCATATCGGCCAAGTACCACATCTTCGGGTTTATTTTCACCGTCTTGGTCTCCCAGATCGGAGCTTCTGCCATGACAGAAATGGTTGTTATGCTCATAGGTATGGTCGAGATCTCCATGGCCACGAGTCTCGATCATTGTTATCCTCACTTCTCATCCGTTACATATAGAATAGATATACCACCTCAAATGGTGTCTAAGAAAGTTTTCGACACCAAACTGCCAATGAACTGACCATTTACAATGGCTCGTACTCAACATATCGGTTGGCGAGCCCTTTTGGCAATCTTTACAGCGACCTTGGCGCACGCATACCCTCATCAAAACAGTCCCATCAAAATCCTCCCCAGATCAACCCAAGCTATCCACAATAGCGGATGCCCTGTCCCCGATATATGCAGCTGGGGTAGTTGCACTAATACAACTATTGGACTTGATCCAACAAATTGCGGATATCACGGCAACTCTTGTGAGCCAGCTGAGGTCTGCGTTGCCGGCGAATGTCGCGCAATAGACCTCGGATCAGACCCAAAGAAGTGTGGTCGGAGATCCGAGGCATGCAAGCCTGGCCAATGGTGCGATGACGGCGAGTGTGCCTCGATCGAAATCACAGCTAATCCTGCCACTTGTCTGACGGGAACATGTGGCCCGGGGTCACTCTGCATTCAAGGCAAGTGCTACGAAATCGACATCGGTACAGATCCTGCATCCTGCGGTTCTTCCAAGACTATATGTGACGCCGGAAGCTGGTGCCTCGACGACGTCTGTGTCCCTTTCATTCTCGGTACCGACATTCAGACCTGCGATGATAACACCCCATGTCCCCTGGGCACATCATGCGAGGATGGCCACTGCCGACAAGTATCAATTTCGACCGATGTTTATAACTGCGGAGACATATCCAAGCCTTGCTCCGTTGGTCAACTCTGTGTCTCTGGACGGTGTCAATCTCTTAACATCACATCTGAAGAATACCAGGAACAGGCCTGCGGCTCATCTGATGATCCTTGCGATCCTGGATCTCTCTGCTTGGAAGGCACATGTACTCTTATCACCATATCTACCGACCCTTCGCAATGCGGTAACAGTCCTCGCCCATGCAAGGAAGATCAGCTTTGCATCTCAGGCTACTGCGTAACCAACTTGGTTGACCAAACCGTCCCTCCGAGCCTCGCCTGTAGTGGCCCTCTCACAAGCTCAGGTGGTCATGGTTCCAAGGGAGGCGATTCAAGCAGCATTACAATCAGTAAAGGACCTTCTGATGTTTCATATGGTGGGTCACCTGGCCAGAATGGCGCCCCTCCTGGTGGATATACTTCCAAGTACTCTGGCTCAGGCAACAGGCAAGGCGGCTCCTCCGCAGGTGGCACCACATTTGGTTATTCTTCTGGATACTACTTCTATGGCCATTGGCATGTATCAAAGCCTCTTTCAGGCTATGAACCAAGCTCAAACTACATTTTCGGTCCCGGCTCCACCCACTACATCAACAATGGCAACGGCCGTCCACGTCCAGGCCCAGGTGATACAGGATACACATCAACTTGTAGCTCAGATTGTTCCCGAAGCGAGGTTTGCATCCGTGGAGATTGTCTCTCCATCTCAGATCCACTTTCTTGCGGACCGTCCAACAATCGGTTTGCCCATCTTTTCCGTCGTCAAACTGAGGTATGTCCCGACGGCTATGCCTGTATTGAAGACCGGTGTGTTCGAGTTGATGGGCCTGACAACTGTGGTGGCTTCGACTGCCCTGATGGCTACGCTTGTATTCGAGATACTTGCGTTCTACTTTCAGGTACAACCTATTGTGGAGGTGAAACTTGCTCTGATGGTGAGATCTGTTTGAGTGGCTTCTGTATATCAAGCCCTGGACTGGCTAGCTGTACCGACGTTGAATGTCCTTCCGGGCAAACGTGCCAGAGTGGAGCCTGTATCAACATCGAAGATCTGAGCCCGGTAACCGGCCGTCCTCAAGGACCAGGCGGCAGACCTGGTGGCAGACCTGGTGGTAAACCTGGCAACGGCGGGCCCACGGGTGGCAACAGCGCTTCACCGGGAGGAGGCAATGGCAATGAGCTTTCTACTGACTCGATCGATACCACTCCAACTTTTCAGACTACAAACATAAGAAACTTAGAGACAGCCAATCCGACAACTACTACTGCGGTGAGCGACGAAGCGCCTGTCCTCAACCCTGGCTCTGCTACAACTAGTACAAGTGGGCCAACAACTTTTACGACGAGCGTGGCAGGCTTTCCCGAAGGGAATGGAGGATCGACGGTCCCTGATCCCACTGGCCATTCATCTCCCACAGATACCTCGACTGGTATTACAGAGACCGGCTTCACTACCAGAGACGTGGCACCTGGTCTCAACTCAGGTACAGACTCAACTGGAGTAGCAAGCTTGACTGGAGTCACGTTGTCCACCGTCGTGACTGCTAATTTACCTGTTATCAATTCCGAATCTGAGACCACTGGACCCCTGTCTAGTACCACAATCATCAATGTGACGGGAGGACCAGAGGGTAGAGGTTCCACGACAACGGGAGATGATGGAACTGCTGCGACTTCTGGAGTCGTAAATCCCGAGGACACAACTTCATCGAGCTCAGATGAAGACGCACCTTCCAGCTCCGCTACAAGTGCCAGCGATACGGACCCTGTAGTACAGACGACTGTCGGTGCCCCAATCACAAACCCATCCATCACTGCCACTACTACCACCATAAGCTCAGATTCTGAACCCGCTGCAACGACGACGGGATTCCCTTGTACCACAGACGACGATTGTCTAGCTGATATTGGTCTTTGTGTCGAGGGCACTGTCAATCTCTGCGTGTGCGAGGATGCAGTATGTGTTTTGGCGGACTTCGTCTTTCCAGAGACTACAACGGCTGGGGTCACCACCATAGAAGGTCCATCAACCACTGCTGCTATTTCTACCACGGAAAAGCCAGTAGCCACATCCAGTGCAGTGTCTTGCTCCACGGACGATGACTGCATCTCCAATGGTGTTTTCTGCGGAACAAACGGCCTGAATCTGTGTGTTTGCATAGACGCCATCTGTGTCCGGGCTGATACGACTACAGCTAGCGGCACTACCACGCAGGAAGTAATCGTAACGACGACGGATACTGTATCAGAAGCTACTACACCCGACCCTATCGATGAGACACCCACTACCGATACTACAACTGTTGTCGAGCCTACAACCACCGCTGATACCACAGTTATTACTGATACCACACTCACTACTGACACCACAATCACTGCTGATACCACGGTTATCGCCGATACTACAACCACCGCCGAGCCCACAACGACGGCTACTGAGCCAGCGGCTACCACAACTGCAGTGGGCTGCACCACAGCAGACGACTGCGTTTCTGATGCAGACCTTTGTCTGGATGGACTACTCAACCTCTGCGTTTGCCTCAACTCAGTCTGCGTACCTATTGACAACTCAGTCGACACAACTACAACTGCTCCCACAGCTACTCCGACTACAGTGGGCTGTTCTACAGCGGATGACTGTGCTTCTGATGTAGATCTCTGTCTCGTGAACGGGCTGAATCTTTGTGTTTGTCTCAACTCAGTCTGTGTGCCTATAGACAACCCAATCGAGACAACTACAACTGCACCAGCAACTGCAGAGACTGAAGTCCCCTGTACGACAGCTGACGACTGTACTGTCGATGCGGGTCTTTGTCTGGATGGACTCCTCAACATCTGTGTTTGTCTCAATTCGGTCTGTGTGCAAGCACCGATCGGTGGCAACAATGGCGATCCCTGTGATGTTGATGCTGAGTGTACCGCTCCAGGAGCTATATGTCTCGATAGTGGCGTCTGTGGGCCTGACCCGGGCCCAGACCCGGTGAATTCATGCAATGTCGATGATGACTGTGCACAATTTCCCGATGTTTGTATCATTGAGCTCATCAACTTTTGCCAATGTGTCGATACTGTCTGCATTATACCTGGCGGTGGTGGGAGCAACGGTGGAGATGGCGATGCTTGTGCTACAGACAACGATTGCTTCAATGCAGGATCGATATGTCTTGAGAGCGGCGTCTGCGGACCTGATCCAGGCGCAAACGCAAATTCTTGCGACACCGCCGACGACTGCACGGCTTATCCTGATCTCTGTCTCATTGAGCTCATCAACCTTTGCCAATGTGTCGATGCCGTCTGTACCGTCCCTGGCGGCGGTGGCGGTAACAACGGCGCAGACGGCGATGCTTGTGCCACGGACAACGACTGCTTCTTTGCAGGGTCTATCTGCCTTGAGAGCGGCGTTTGCGGGCCTGATCCAGGTAATGGCGGCACCAGTTGCAGTACAGCCGACGACTGCATTTCTAATGATCCTGATCTTTGCTTGGATGGTTTACTCAATATCTGCGTCTGCTTTAATGGTGTCTGTACACCGGCCGGCTGAGGCGGGAGTGCCGGCGATACTGAGGTGGAATTGCAGGCAGAATTGTTCTTAACAGTATATAATTTGTTTGTACAGTCTATTTTAATTCATACATTTCATACATTATAAATCGCAAACCACGCTATTGATCTCTTGTTTCCGCGACCTTTGGATTCCGCTCATATCGCCACCTCTTGCCATTATCTTGAACGTGCCAACGGGCCATGAAAGCACCCTCCTCCACCCACTCTGCCCACTCGACACCCCATCTCTCCTCTACAGCGTCAAGGAAGGCGCCGTAGTCGAATGCCTGCACAGCATTCACTTCTAACGGATCGACTGAAATGTCGCTAAGTCGCCACTCGATGTTCTCAATCAGAGGAACAGAAAGGTGACGCTCTGGATGACGGGCATCGCGGGTATTGAGCATAGCCCGTCCTGGGTTGACGACGGTGAATTGCCATTGTCCTTGGCCAGTCTTATTGTTTGTCACCTGGAGAGGCCTCAACAAGGACTGTCCCTCGTAATTGCGCACGAGGTCTGCTGCTGCTTGCTTGCTGACGCCATCTACAGATTCAGTCTCAAGCAGTAGATCCAGGATTGTAGGTAGCACTTGGGTGGAATGGACAGCATCATGGACGTCAAATGCTGGTAGTAGCGGGTGGGAGAAGATCAAGGGCACATGATCAGCTCCAACGCTGGGATTGTAATAGGGTGAAGCCTTGCCATTCTCAACCAACGAGACACCGTGATCACCGAGGAACACGATGAGAGTCTCATTAGCCACACCCTGTTTGTCCAGAAGATTCAAGACCTTGCGAATCCATTTATCGTCGTAGCTCTCAGCGTTGACATAATCAGAAAGCTCCTGAACCTCCTTGCCTGTACCGAGCTCAACCTTGGTCTCGTTGGCAGGTATTCCGTAAGCATGATGGCTTGTGCTGGTGATATGTGTGAGGAAAACCCTCCCGTTGGTCTTTTCGGCATCATTAAATGCATCGCGGATGTAATCTTCGAGAGGATCCTCCTGGAAACCAAAGTAGTTGATGTCTTCGAGCTCAACAGCACCGTGTGTTGCATTTTCGCCACGGAGGTAGTCTCTATCAATAGTGTTCTCCTCGGGGAAGCCCATGGCGGCCATGAGCTTGTCGTGGTTATCGTAATGAATGGTGGCGGTTTGGTAAAAGTAGGACTTCCACTTAGAGGCTGCTGCACCTCCGGCTTTGTTCATGGCTTCGAAGATCTGAGGGAGGCAGGGTTGGTAGATGTGTCGTTTGTAATCGAGGTTAAAGTCGGCGATCAAGGGGTTTATTCCGCAAATGGTACCGACCAAGCTCTTGAGTGTGTATGTGGCGGAGGTGTAAGCGTTTGTAAATCGGGCCCCTCCTCGCTTGGGCTTTTCGTCGTGTTCGAATCCGTCGTCGTAGTCGCCGGTGATGTAATTCGCGGTAGGTGTGGATGTAGACAGTTTTTCGATTGCTTCCCGGGGAATCTTGTGATCAGAGAATGAGTCCTGGAGCTTGTTCCATATGGCTCCGTCCTTCTTTACGGGGAACACGTCGTCCCTTGTACTCTCGAGCAGGAACAGCATAACGTGTTTGACAGGAACATCCTTGAGCTTATCGCGGAGCTCTTCCAGTAGCGGGTGATCAAGGTTGGAGATCTTCATGGGGTCCGAAGCAGCGTTGTAGTGCATCTCGTTGGGGGTGTACCAATCCTCAAACCCAGCCAGGGGGTCACCCTTGGGAAGCCAGTTGAGCTTTGGGGGCTGAGCCACGGCTGATCGCTCATCCCACTCGTGTTGGATGCCGATGCTTGTGAAATGAGAAGGTAGTTGATCGAGAAGTGGTGAAGTGGAAGACATGTCGACGAAGGGGAGGAGACCGGTTGTCCAAGAGAGGAAGATGAGAGATCTATCGTTAGGTCGTTGGATTGACAGGACCAACAAGGCAATACCGACGAGGCACCAGGTTAAATAAGGGATACCGTGGAGGACGCGTCTGACAGTTGATGGCTGTACTCGAAGACCCAGGGTGTTACGCAAACGTTGGGACAGCCGGGAGTACATAGTCTGGGATTTGCCAAACTCAGCAGTATCTTCAAGGGACGAGACACTATCGGCATCCGAGTATTCCGGAATATCGACTTCCTCGCGAGTGGGCAGCAGGCCATAGAAGTTTTTCTTTCTCAAGAAGCGGCCAATTGTCCTTGATGCAAAAGCGAATGGGAATGCAATGATCTGCGCACCCCAGCCAAACACCTCGTAGCAACCATTCTGCAAGAGCCAACTGATTGCGGCCAAGACTGACACGACCAAGATCATTGTGACAAGACCCGAGAGGAAGATGGCCCTTGATGTAGGGTCAGACACCAGACCAATATTTGTCCAGTGAATTTCAGATCCAGCAATGAGATAGAAAGTAACGGATATCACGGAAAGGGCGACATTGTATACTATCAACAGACCAGCAAGGCCAGTGGTAAGAAGCTGGACTATAGCTGTTGAGTAAAACCACGGATCGAAGAGGAGTCTGATTAATAAAAGGACGGCGATGTCCTGGATGAAAAATGTACCGAAAAAGGTGAATAATCGTGAGGGAGCGACAGCAGATCGATGGCTGTGAATATGGGCCAGCTTTGCTGTAACAACAGCCAAGACAGCAAAAGTGTAAATAAATCTGCGATTGGCGAGTCGAGAAGCAAACCTCGTCAGCCAAGAAGAGAGACCCATGACGGGCTATGAGAGGAACAAGACAGGGCCAAGGAGCCAAGGGTGTAAAGGTGGTGGGAGACAGAGAGAGTGAATGTCTTTTTTGAATCAAGGGTCTACAGATGCAACATAATAATCGATATCTTTATTTCCTGATTTGAAAGAGAGAGAGAGAGAGAAAAAAACGAAATAGAAAATGGAAATCAAAAGTGGAGAAATAAGAAAGATGCTGGGCAAAGGTGTCATTATAAGAGGCGAAGAAAAATGCAGAGACTGAAAAGAAAAGAAAAGAAAAGGGAAGGGCTCAATTACGGAGTCGCCATAGCCTCCGTTCCTTAATTAACAACACATAGCCTGGATCCAATTACACGGGCCTCTGTTAGGTAAAAAGGCCCCGAGAACTGGGGGATCGTGTGAGCTGCTTCCCTTTGCGCTGTTAGCCTGATCCATTTCTTTAGCGGCTCATTTCGTATTCCGGAGTTCGGCACCATTTGCTGACGCCCAGCAGTATATGATTGGCTACAGGAGCTCAAGTCGCAAAGAATTGTTAGGCCGAGGATCCGAGAGAGAAGGGTGACATAATAGTTCAGTGTTATTTTCGTATGGACACTGACTCACATTTTATTCACCCAGAGTACGAGATAGCCAAGACATCTCGTACCTGAAGCCGCAGCCGAGCTTAGGCTAGTGGAGGCCAAGACCGCCATAAATAGGGGGGCATTTGTTTCCCATGACAGAAGTTTCTGCGCTTCTAGAACCGACACAGACGTTTTACCCGCACTGTTCCTTTCTTTTCCTGGTACTTCACTCCAAGCGTCAGTACACGGTACTGTACTATACTCTAGCGTAGCCGCGCTCCTGTCCTTCTCCTGACCATGACCGCATGCACAGCCTCGGGCGGATGCGATCTAAGCCCTACATGGATGATGGACCCTGGTTTACATCACGTGTGCACCCCCTATTCGGTGACTTCCCAATCTAGATCTGCAAATCAGCCATTCATCCGTTTAGACTGTGCCCTGCGAATCAAAGCGAAACAGCTGTTTAGGACGCATCCAGAGCATTAAGGTAGTCGCCGAGACTTGCTTTGCCATCAAATAGAATATCGTATGTTGCAAATTGGTGCATCAAAGTTGAACATGTACCCTTGAGCTTTTTAACGCGCAGGGTCCACATCGAGCCGAGGCATAAGAGTCACAGCAAAAGACGCTAGATTTTGGGTGGAAAGTCTACGTTACTGCTAAAGTCGAGGCCAAATTGAGGCTGGTTACATTCCGGAGCTTGAGATTCTTGCTTGACCTAAACCAGCCAGTGAGCTGACGTGTAACCCCAGGTTTTGCGCATGTACGTAGCAATTTCAGCCCTACATAGTTGGCGCCCCAGTGCACATCTGTAGCAGTGGAGATTTTAGCTGTCTTTTACGCTGTTGAGATGTCGTTGCTAGCAAAGCAAAAAGACAAGAGCATAGCCATCAAGTCAGAATACCATCGCTCTCAAGGGAAATTAGGTGTAGATGCGGCTATTTGCGGACACCCAATTGCTCACCTTTAGCACAATCACAACTGGTACAGCGAACGAGTCAAGTCCAATCACCTCACAAATGTTGGGGTTGATCGGCGGGAATTGACACACCTTGTAGCACTCTATAACCTGCCCACAATGGCTCGGGGGAGTTGAAATATGTGATCTCCATGGCTTCTTTTTCTAGTAAGCTGTCACTCTTCAACAATAGAGACAGATTCTAGCAAACCTCATTGGTAATCTATAGGGTAACTCAAGACAAGCCTCGGAAGAACCTTGTCCCGCAGTGACATGCTAAGAATCCTTCGCATGGATAATCAGACCTTCTTGGCTAGCCTGGCAAGGTAGAGGCGGCTAATTGTGGACAAGGCTCTTTCACCGGAAATTGCTTACTCTTGGCAACTCCTGTTAAATAGAAATGAGTGCCTCACAGCCTCTTCCTCTCTTCTCACGTCATTTCGTTACTCGTATGCGTGCGCCACTCTCATTATACCACCGTCACTCGTTCAACATCTAAATCATTAATTTTATTCGTCACTCACGATGCACTTCTCCTCCATCACTGCCCTTGTGGCCCTGGCTGGCTTCTCCTCAGCTAGCCCCAACGGCTGGTCCAAGACTATAGAGGCTGAAGACGGCCCCTCCAAGCTAGATGACTGCGGCTGTTGGCCCATTTATCAGGCCATGCTCAAGTGCCAGAAACTCAAGGGTCCCAACGCCAACACTGACGACTGCGTGTGCATTCCCAACCCCGACGGTTGGTACGGTTCCATGGATGGATGCCGCAACTGTCTCACCAACGACTCGGATGAGGAGTTCTTCGATAACGTGTCTCGCCTGGTTACGCAGCTGTTTGTCTCGTGCACTAATGCTGGCGGTGGTGTGAGGAGCGACGGCAACAGCATCTGTGCCAGCAACTACTACCGCGAGGCCTGTGTGTCGCTGGGCACCAACGGAGAACCCAGTTGGGCCAGCTTTGAAGAGTTTGAGTCCAAGACCAAGGGAAACGCCTCTTATGTGTTGGATATCTCAGAGTTTGGAGCCGACGAGTCCACTACCAAGGGCACGACTGTTAAGACAACTGCTACGACTGCCGTCAGTTCTGTCAACACCGCCAAGGCTTCAGCTGATGAGGTTACTACCACTGCTAGCACTGGAGAGTCTACTTCAACTGGCAGCGCTGCATCGGATGCTACCTCAAACACAGAAACGCCTGCTGCGTCTGCTTCAGCTTCGACAACTCCGTCCTCAGCCATGAACCTTGCAGGTACCAAGACAGTGGCGGGAGTCATCAGTGGTGTCATGGTGGCTGTAGTAGTCGGAGCTTTCTTGTAATTGTCATGATTCATAATTCCTAATTTCTCGTATCATACATTCATTCTATACCGTTAATCATGTCCATGCTCATGTCATTAAGCTGTATTCGTAGATGACACTTCTTGTGAACATCTGTCATCACCCGCTCGTCCTGAGTTCCCTGCCAATGGCGTTCCAGAACGTTCCTGATAATCGTTCCAGTTCAATCGTCGTAATATCCGGCGAAGTAGTTTATATGATGATTTGGCACCCTGAGATGTTGCCCGAAGCTGTCGAAGGATCGATGCTGCTTCATCTACGGCAAGTACTGCCATATTCCTATTGGCAATTGCTCCGGGCTGATCCTTGTCTAAAGTTGTAGATAAGAACGCCGCAGTATCGAAAAGACACAACACGATAAGGTGGAACTGCCCGTCTCCATCCAAGACTTGAGACGCCCATCGAGTGGCAGCCTGCAATGCCTTGAGTGAGTATTCCACTGCTTCCGCTATCAAGTTTTGCATCTCAGCAGAAAATGGCGTCGCGGAGGAGTTGGATAGGTAAAGCTTATATGGTTGGAGGATCATAAAATACGCCATTGTTTGGATGTAATAGCGATGTGCGACAAGCCAAGGCCATTCACGATCTTTGGAGGTATCCGGATGATGGATAGCAAAGACTGGAGGCAGGGAAGATATATGGCCCTCGACTATCTTTTTGTAGATCTTGATCTCTGTGGGTGAGTTGATGTCTTGGGGAGTTTGCCATCGCTTGGCAAGAGAAGAGATGAGTTGGTATTGTAGTTTGGTGTGGAGTGTGGGTGTTGGTGCTGAAGTTTTGGGAGAACCAACTTCAGGTTCTAGATCGATGTCAGGCATCATGAGTGGTCTGCCTAATATGGAAGACAATTGCCTGAGGGGTATTAGCTCGAGCCTTTTTGCTAAAAGTCTTCAACGTACCAGTTCCAACAGTATAGTACACGCCAAGCTTGTCGACCAATCTGTGCCTGGGTACCTGTTCCCGCCTTTGAAGCATGTGCCTTGTGAAGTCCTGATTTGGGCCGATTAGTTCACTTCGTGACAAGCAAGAGGGGTGCAAACTCACCCAGCTCATATGCTTCCTGCACTGCGACGCCAATCGTATGCCATGCCTCCATAAACTTGGCCTCGCCTTTGAACCAACAGATTGACAGAATCTTCCACTGAACATTTGCCAGATGATACAAATTAGACGGTATCACGGCGGAAAGCTTTTGACCTGCCTCATGATAGTCCGCGGACGAAGTGTTGAATGGAGGTGTATCCATGGAGTTGATGTCAAGATGCTGAGTGACACAAGCACACATCATCAAAATGAGGATAGTCAATTGGATGTCTTGATAACATGCTTGGGGCTTCTCTTTCGACCAGTTCATGTATTGTCGTATAAAGGTGGAGGGATGTATGATGTTGTAATGGTGATTGATATTGCTGAAAAATGCTTCGACGAGGGCATCTGCCACGGTCAGATTTGGAAATAGTCTAGCAACTTGGACCGCTTACCCAGTTGAGGCTTGGCAGGAAGGACATCGAGCGCGTCTTGCAGGTGTAAATTTGCTTCAGGGTCTATTATGGTGACATCTTCAGGGGTTTTGTTATTATGCTGGAGGGCCGTTAGTGAGAACCACTATACTGAGGACAATCCCAGTGTCAAGACTAACCAGTGTGTATGGAAATACGCTCTCTTCAGAGTTTTCGCACATATTCACAAGAGATTGAAGACGTGCAAATGAGAGATTTAACTGGTCAGCATCATGAGGTGCCTCTTCTGTTTGGCCTCGACGCCGTTTCAACGTTGCCGACGCAGAATGAGTGTTAGTGTTCATTTTAAGTTTTGCACAATTAACGGTATAAAGATGTTTATTCCAAGTTGCGAACGCATTTTACTATCTATATTACGAGCACGGTTAGATAGGGTCGGTATCTGTTCAAAAGTCGGTGTTGACCGAAATACATCGGCCGAAAGCTTTCGGACTTGGAACCCGAAGAAAAGGTGCATACGTGAGGTGATACTCGGGTTCGCTCCACCAAGGATGCGCCCTTCTGACGTGAGCGCCCTTGACAAGATGGGGTTCTTACTGGCCAGTTGCTCTGAGCCAGTTGATGGGAATAGCGAACGATTCGTTGATTGAAAACCCGGTTCCACAAACCTGCATCCCTGTCGTCTCGCAGGGTTGAGGCCCTCACCTCAACCGCATTTTCGGTGGGAGCCAAGAGTCCGAAGATTCGGGTGAAAGAAAGGACCATCATCGGCATCGGACTTTAGGTGCAGATGCGCGGTGCATTTATGTCACGTACAAGGGTATGATAGGAGAGAGCAACATGAACGGGGAGCCAGGCTATAGACCCCCGTCATATTATTGATATACAGATCTACCATTGGATCACCCAAACATGACATGTCACTCCCTTTTACTAAGAAAAGTACGTACTCTCCCCCCGAAAAACAAGGCAATTGACACAGGCTGATTATACTGAACCCCTGTGGCGATCCCCGCTCAGGCCCAAATCACCAACATAAAGTAAAAAATAAGAACAAAGCTAAAAACAACAGACCAGGACATGCGCCTGGAGAGTGCATCAAAGACCCCCATTGACCGGCCTGTCTGGAGCTTCATCGCGCGCATGAACGGTGGGTTGACCATGACGTCGACCATACGTGTTCGTCGAATCTCTGCGGCTTGCTTGCCAAAGTATCTACCCGATTGGAAGCTGTCACGTATAAGTAACTTGTGGTTGGTTTCTTGGAGAAGGGGTTTGTACCTCCATGTGACGTTGGCTTGGACCACATCTTGTATGCCTTGGATGTAGCGAGCAACATGCACATCGGTCTTTGGTCCCCAGCTCGGTAGTTGGGCAATGGTACGTTCCCACTCCTCATACCTCTGTTCAAGAAGGTCTCCAACTGTGTTGAATGCCTCTTGGGGTGATTGGCCAGTCATGCGACACGCGGCTACCATGCTGAACGGACAATCGTCATTCTATAATGCGTTAGAGGGGTGTAGCGTGAGATGACATAATTTTACCCACCTCTTCTTTTCGATAAGATAAGATGTCATTGGATCTGGTCTGGTTAGTCCATCGGACAAAAGCAGAGGAGTAGTAGCAGTTCTTACAGCAATACAAAGTCCACGCCCAATCGCTCCAGAGTCTGAATGACAGGATTATCAAATACTGCATCAGGTAATTTGATACCATGAGCATATTCAACAAGATGATATAAGGGTGTTACCCCAGAAGAGAGTTGCCGTGTCTTGAGCATCTCTTCTATACTGGGGATACTACTCGTTGCAAAGCTCTTGACGTGATGGACCACCCCGTCTGTGTAGTCTTTCATGGCAAGAGCGAATCTCCTTCGGATGCCTGGAGGGTTAGTATGAAGTAGAAAGAAGCAATCAAAGAAGAAATACCTGGACTTGAGCCCTGTACGTCAAAGTTAGATCAAGCACATGCATACTGTCTGTGAGGGTAGGCTTACTTGTGATACTCTTCGGAAAATGTCATCGTGAGCCTGGACAACAGCAGTCTTGGGCTTCTTGTAAGTTCTGCCAAGCATATTTGCCATGAGACTATCAATCACCACTTGAGATCGCTTTTGATCCGCCTTCAGTGATCCTTCATCAAACACTTGTATAGTTAGTAGTGCTCTGAGGTGATAGCAAATGCTTCTACTTACTATCGTCAAATGGAAACACCTGACATTGCTGATTAGAAAATTACACGAACTATGGAGATTTCACTTACCCAGTTCCCCCAATCACACAAAGTTTTTAGCCTTTCCGCAGATGCATCAGGAGCTGCGATGGAAATGAAGAGAGCAAAGTCACAAAACTCGACTCTCTTCCTCATCCGAGTGGAGAAACGACATCTCCTATCGTCGAATTAGTATTTTGCATGACTCGGTTGATAACAGTCAACATACTCTGCAAGCCATGTCTCTGAAATTGGCTTGACTGTTTCATAGTACTGGTTTTTGCGAGGCGCATCAACGACAAAGCCTTTGAACAAGTCTGGAAGGATAACAGTGCTTTTCAGCTCCGTCTTGGTAGTGTAAGTATGCATGATGATATCGAGTGAAACGGATGAAGCAGATGCTATTCTGTGCTGATCAGAACAAGACCAGCTTAAAAGAACAGGGCGGCAAGCGTAGTCAAATAATTCGAGGTGGGAAGCCAATAGTACAATCTCGGAAACACTGCTCCTCCTTCCGTCCATCCTGCTACCTTTCTGCGTCATGTTTTCCAGATCCATACCCCAATCAGCTCTGCCCTCGAGGTGAGATCATAGACCCAAGACATTGGATCCATCCAGGGCGAGGTTGTCCCACCAGGTGATTCCCAGACAGGGGGGGCCCTTTTGCAATCCATTGGAAGGGGAGGAACCGGAACAAGACGGATCGTATGAGTGATTCAGATCTAGTTTGTGATGAAGAGAGCTAAGAGCTTTGCACCCACCAATGCACGAACCCCTCGATGCGGTGGTGAGACTTTTGCCCGATCAGGTAACCACGGAGCGATTTGGTAAACACGGACATATGGGTAAATACGCACATCTGTTTAATAGGTTCTTGGCAGAATAAAGTATCACATGTCTTGATACATCAAGGGATGGAAGGAGAACATGTGGCTGCCCTTTGGGTATGACGGGTATACTCGTGTATCCTTTTAAATTGAGCAAACATTCGTCTTATTCGGCATCTTCATGTTTGACCACAACACCTTTCTCGATACGTTCTCATCATCTTGCTCAAACTCCATCTTTATAATGAATTTTCCGGACGAAAAAGCAACAGGGGAGAAGCTCCGGACCATTGGAAACCACACTTTCACATGGACGGATCAGCACATGCCCAAATCCCAAACAGATCCTCTACGTTATCAGTGTGACGAACTCGGCGCAGCTGCTGTCAAAGAAATCCAACAGATTCATGAACAACTCAGACAAGATGGCAAGCAGGTCAGCAGAGCAGACCTCTTTGAGACGCTACATCAATACCACGACAAAAATGAAGTCCTCTCGGAGCTTTGGCAAGAAGTTCATACTGTCCCATACTGGGTCGATTGGGACCAGATCGCCCGTGGTCAGCGTTTCTTCTACCGGTATGCTCTTGCAAACCTCATTGGATTTGCTTTCCAGGGATTTGTTGGAGAGAACTCTGCGTCTACTAGCGTAGTAGAGGTACTCGCCCGGACTGGCGGCTTCAGCACCCGCGTATTGAGACGACGACTTCTCGAGACATTTCAAATGGTGCTCCAAGTGACTCATTCCCTGCAACACTTGCAGCCCGGGGGACCAGGTCATTCGTCTATTGTACGAGTCCGTCTGCTGCATTCAATGGTCAGACAGCAGATCCTCAAAGTGGCTGCGTCCAAGTGCCGGTTCTTCGACCAGGATACTCATGGCATCCCTATCAACACCCTGGACTCGATCCACGCCATTGCAACGTTCAGTTGCAATCATGCTTGGCTTCAACTCCCTGTCATGGGAATCACGCCCGACCCGCAAGAGGTAGAAGACTACATCGCACTCTGGCGATACGTGGCTCATGTGATTGGCGCCCCTCAAGAGTACTTCACGTCAGCAACAAAGGCCAAGGCAGTCATGGAAAGCTTGGCTTATAACGAGCTTCTCGTGACGCCAACCTCTGTTGTTATTGGCTACAACTTCGTAGAGGCCCTCAAGGATCTACCACCCATGAACATCTCGGATGGGTTCATTCAAGCTGCCAGCCGAGTCTTGAACGGGCACGAGATCTGCGATCAGCTCGGTATGGGGCACCCCAGTTGGTACTCATACGCTTGTTTCAAAGGCCATTGTTGGCTGGTACGAAGCTTGGCAACCTGTCAGCGGCTGATCCCTTCCTTTGACGACAAGATGGTTCAGCTTTGCAGGGATGGGCTGCATAGCGCTATCATCCACAGTAGCCAAGGCCTTGGAGGTGGTTCGAACTTGGATTTTAAATATGTTCCAGATGGAAGGATACAGGGCAAGGAGAAGAACAATCGAGTAGAGGGGCGATTGTGGTTCTTTGAGAGACCCCTGGAGTTGATGTATTTCGTCTTTTTCACTATTGGATGCTTGCTCATGCTGGGATGTTTCTTTGGTCTGGCTCAGTTGGTGACACTCGGCACCTCTGGGCTAATCGGCCATGTATTGGAGATTTAAATAGTCGGTAGCTAATTTCACTAAAGCTTTGCTTGTCAGATACATATATCTGCACGTTGACTCAGGCCACTTTGAGTGCCACAAATGAATTTTTCAATCAAGGAGGCCGCCACTAAAACTCCTCCCTTTAGCCAAGTAGAAATGACGAATCGGGAGCTTCAAGCGAACAAAGCGATTTTCCTCAAGACGAAAGTTACCAAAAGAAAGTATTTAGTCCACTTAGTCCTTTACACAACTGAGACATGGAGCCCAAGGATCCACATGTGATAGATCACAGGTCATAGCATAATCTCGTCACAAACAATTGTCTTTCTCGATCGATGCGCCATTCGCAAGAGTTATCACAAACGCGCAAGGCGGTTCCATATCAAGGGAGCCCAATAACCTGGTTACTTGGCATGTCACCTATATCTTGCCGTGAAGATCATGATAGGTCGAATTGCGGCAGGGTCGGCAGTGCAGGATCTACACACTAGCAAGGGTTGGGTTATTTTATCAAAGAAGACCCCCTTGTCGCCTTCCAGCTACTCCACATGTATGGCGCGGAAAGCAGCTATCCAGTCAGCCAAGTGACTCTGCAGCCAACAGAGTTTCCTGTTGCATGACGGCAGCGGTAGTTTATTTGCCAACTTATTCAGTTGCCACGTCAGCTTCCTATCAAGCCTTAGCTCGTCCGAGTATGCCAAGTCTTTGTGTTGACCTGAGACTTGCAAGAACTGTCTCACATCTAGCATGAACTATTCATGGTTTTGTAGGTGCCGCAAGTGAGCGATTTTATCTACTGGCTACCATTCACGCGGTACTCAAGACCCGGTTCTTCACGGAGGAACTATTTGTGCATAGCCTGATCTCCAGGGACCCTTGTCATTGAGACAGACGCCTCGTGAGCCACCATGACGTTTTCTTGTTTGTCCCTTGACATGTTATTGAGTGTGACCTGTCGGGTTCAAGGAATTGGAGTTCCGGAATACAACTCTGAGTTGGTCCATCACAACTGAGTCACAAGGGAAAGTTGAGTCCTAGCGATGCAATGCCCTGCATAACCGAAGTAGACCCCTGTATGCTACTGCTACTGCGACTGCTACTGCTAGTATGTTTAATGTCTTCGCCGCTATGGTGATTCGATTATTGGTAAGCGATTCGTGAGCACTGAGGGGTTTTCTTGCATGCGATAGCTTTATCAGTTGTGAGTTGACTCTTATGATACTCCGGATGAGATTCTCCGAGGCGTATAACGATGACCATGGATCTCACATGATATTGCGACCATCATCAATCTAAGTCTGGTGTAAAGATAACAGTAGTTCGCGGTGGTAACCACGGAGCTCGGGCTTAGGAACTTGTCTTTTGGTGTGAAAAGATGGATTGAGGCCACTATAGACCTGCACTCCAATCACTTTTGAGGATCAGAAAACTGCCCGAGGGCATCCTCTTCTGTAATATCGCCCATTCTTAGACTCTCAACTGTCAAGCCAAGTTCGGCTTTGACGGGAACTGAACAATGCCCCAGTTTCCACTCCTCATTTTCCTCATATGCAACAACAAGAGTGACAGTCTCACTGCTCTGCACTTTTTCCGTATCGATGATGATGAAAGCGTGTGGATATATGGGTAAGTCGTAAGGCGGAGAAGTTTCAAAGAGTATGCGTATACAATCGATGAAATGGTCGATACAATCATATAGATCTTTCAATTTGCCATCGCAGGTATCTACCTTGAAGATATCAGGCGTGCCGAATCGCCGATTGAGAATTTCCCTCGCGTAGCTTTCTGTCGCCCTGTCACAAACCTGCTGAACCGCTTCCATTGTTGCGTCATTAAGGCCGTATGCTAAGACTTGTGCATTCTCAAGATAGTGATGGCTGCCTTTTTCGAGGATATCGCCGATATCTTTTGTTAAATTTACTGACATTTCGAAGTTGCAGGTAACGAATGAAATGAGCCATTGATGAATGTGTTAAATAGATGGGTGGGTTGTTCAAAATAGACGAATGACGTATGTATCACGGTAAGCATTATTTGTGGACTTTTGATTGTACGTCAGACGATCGATCAAAAATGTCGAGATTGAACGTCGTTGAACATAGCGTCATCCTCACTCTTTGTCACACCATTCTATTCATACAATGTAGATAGTTCACTTAAGGTTCGTGATCAGGCAATTTGTCTCATTTTAATAATCGCATGCACGTACTATCTGATCAAAGTCGTACTTGGGCGCCCCTTCTTCAAGATGGCATCCTACTCTTGGGAAAAGCGCTCACATAAGCTTCTCACAGCTCTTCTCGACCCGACTCTCCCTCCACAGCATCATCCAGATCAACATCAGTATCCTCCTCGGACCCCTTCTTCATCCTTTCCATAATACCTTCCGCAATCTCGTGCCAGAAAGAGCATGTGTCCAGCGAGTTTTGTTCATCCTCGACCAGCATCCAATGCACGTCTGTCTGCCAAGGCCAAGGCTTGGTAGCATTCACCTTCATGACATTTGACAACTTGTTCCCCCCAGTGGTAGCGACTGGCCAATCGGTCCCTTCGAGTGATCCATTGACAGCGAATGAAGAGAGATATCTCAGAAATTCAGGTTGGACTTTGTTGTCGATTCCGGGTGCCCATTTCACTCGATCGAGGTAGCTGCTCATGCCAACGCCCTTGAGTAGAGGCTTGGTCTGCACGTCGTTGTTCATAAACAGAGGAATCAGGTCTGACGCGTGATAGGCCAGATCATCAGTCGGGTAGGCATAGTTCATGGCGTAAGCATGTCCCGAGAATGCGTCGACCAGGTCCCGTGTGTTGCATGTAAAAGAAGAGTCGCGGATAACATATCTCAAACAAAGATTGTAGTCTCCACCGTAGTTGTTGTCGCAATCGTAGTGTTCAGCAATTTGCTTTCGTAGTGGTTCCAGCTTTTGGCCTGGAAGGAATCTAGCCAAGAAATCATTAAAAGTATCCTTATCGGTGACACCCTTGGGAGTGAATAATTCGGCATCATTGGCGCAGTGGGCAACGATAGCCGAGTCAATGTTCTTCCAGTACTTTCCTAATCCAATCGGTAAGCATCATGGCAAAACAGTGGTAAGGAGAACATACCTTCTGAGAACGCGATGGTGGGGATGGTTTTTACCCAGTCGTTGTCGATGGCTGGTCCCAGGGGAAACAACCCCGTTTTGTGGTAGTCCGCGTAAAGTGCGACATTCTGCTTGGCGAGAGCTTCGGTGGAGAGAGTTTTAGTGTCGCGCAGACACTCAATATTGCTGCAGTTGAGTCCATTGGAGAATGCCTCGTACATCTTATCAGGCTCACCCCCAGCAGTGTTATTCCACGACCACTCAAAAGCTGGACTCTGGGCGACGAATCTGTTAAACAGAGGGTCTTTCTTACCGTCATCTCTGATGAGATGGTGCAGAATAGATCCACCGCCGGCAGATTCACCCCAGGCACTGACCCTGCTTACATCACCATGAACCTTACCGATGTACTCCTGAACAAACTCCAGCAAGAGACGCTGATCGTGAAGACCTGCGTTGGGAAGACCATGCTTCTCCATTTGAGATCCGGCTAGCCAGCCGAACGCTCCGAGACGATAGTTTCCTGCGACGAAAATGGTCTCGTACTTTGAAGACTTCATCAGAGACCGTCCAGAGTAGAGAGGTAGGTCGATGTCGACGCCAAGTACATCCATGGATACATGCTTCGTACCAAAGGCGTAGGCTCCTCCGTAGAACCAAACATTGACAGGTAGTGATTTGGGGTCAGCTTTAGTGAAAGCAGAGACAGGCACGTAAATATCGAGAAACAGACAGTCTTCGGTGCCACTCCATTTGATATCTGAAGTTGTTTCAGGGGCACCGACTTGGCTTCTGCCGCCGGGACCGTTCTTCAGGAAGGTTGCTGGGAACTGAACACAGTCTGTCTTTTCAGGAGGTTCTTGGACACTGGTGTTTTTCTCCGTGGGGAAGTTGGATGGGCCAAAGCGTGTTGGAAGTGCTCCAAAGCGAACGTCTTCAAATACGTAGATCTACCCAACAATCAGTCGAAGTAATATGTCTGGTATGAGAGCAACATACCTTGTCATCATATTTGTTCAGCTTGGCAGGGTATGTTCCCCATGGGAGTTTGAGTTGTGGAAGATCATCTAGAGCGCGGACGCAAGAGACTAGCCCAAGCGAGCTGAGGATAATGGATTTGAGATTCATGATTTGATCCGACGGGTTGAAACTGGGAAGAGAAATAGGATGAGGAAAAGAAGTTGGGTGTTAGGTGTAGTGTATATACTACGCCTGACCGCCGGGAGATACCCTTGCATACGACTCGATGACGCGCGTGTTTCTGTCACATTCGTCCGATTGGCGATCATCTACGACACGGGATATCAGAGTCATCACAAAAGACATATGCGGGTTGCTCAGAGGGGAAGAAGTAGCGCGAATCAGGGACCAGCCAAGCATTTGTACGTTCAGCCGTGTCTTGGGCGTTACGCAGGAATGTAATAAGTCTTGAACAGTGTAGATATGATACTCATAACTGTATCCCAGCATAAGCCATTCAACACACTCTTTAGTAATCTTGTTACAGTCTTCAGACTACATAACTATGTCTCCATATTCCTGGCCACTCTCTGCATCTCATCGAACGCAATTTGCAAATGAACTGTCCCATGAATACCAGGTTCAATCTCTTCGGGGTCTTTCCACTCTGACCTGAGCTTGTTCATGATATCCACGGTGTAATACCTGCGTAGGAACTTATGCACAGCAGCAACAGCACTATCGAGAGATCCCACGACCCAAGCATGATGCACGCTCGAGGCTTCACCGACCATATGGAACTTGCCGTCTGCAGCAGGGAGAGACAGAAGTGGGTAAAGCTCGCTGAACTGTCCACCGCCGAATAGAGCGAACGCGCCTGATGTGTAAGGGTCGTGGGACCAAGAGTAGACGTGATACTGTCCAGTATACGCTTGTTTGATCGTTTTGTAGATTTCTTCATATGTACTTCCCTTCTGATGCATTCGTGCCAAGTTCTTGAGGAGAACATCGACCAATTCCTTCTCACCTTCTTCAGTGCCGATCAACGACCCAATCCGAGTCGCATCCTGTGCCCACGTGTATGAAGCAAGCAACACAGCCTCATTGGTAGGGCCATCATTGATGTTGTAAGACGGATATACGCAAGTGCGCAGTGGGAGATCAGTGCTAGACACGCCGCCCTGCTTAATGCCGCAGGTAGTATTCCACCAGGGATGACTAAATTTCAAGGCGACCTTGACAGAGTCATCATAATGGAGAGATCTGATGGCGTCCTTGACAGAAGGGTCTAGGTCGAGTGAGCGAAGATCTATACGGCCTAGACAACCCAGTGCTGTAGTGTTGAAGACAGTGTCATATCCTTCGCGAGGGCTGTCTTCATCAGCGCACTTGACTGACATGTTGTTGTCGCTGCTTGAGTCGCGATCAATGCTGATGGCCTCGACACGCTTCTTTGTTTGGACCTCTTGTGTGAGAAACTTCTTCATGCCGTCAATGAGAAGACTTGATCCGCCCTCAATGCAGAACCATTCAACTTCCTTCTTGACTTCCTTCTTCTCGCCCGTCTCTGGGTCAACTACCCATTCAGTAGCTGGATAGTCGAAGTCGAGAGAGTCCATAACACTCTCAGAAAATGCTTGGTCAAAGAGGTTGGTCGAGGTGTTTTGAGTCTCGGCCCACTGAACGGTGAAAAAGTCATACTTTTGCTCCTTGCCTTCTGGTCCTCCAACCTTCAGGTACTCTCGAGTGCTGAAAGCATCGGCCTCCATAAGCTTTTCCCAGCCCTTTTGGAAATCGTCCTTGAGGGCTTCCTTATAAGGCAGAAAAGCATCGCCGGCAATGTCTTTACTGATCCATTTATCAGGGACATGGCCACCATTTGCCTTGCTCACGCGGTAGGGATCAGGGACACCAGGCTCAAAGAGCGTGTCATTGAACAGCTTGGGACACTGAGAGCCTCCGTCCAAGTAATACTTGATCAGGGGAACCTTGGTTCGCTTGAACAGGTCGAAGGTGCGCTCCATGAAGGGGATCTGGGGAAACCTCATCGCACCAATATCGTAGTAGTCGTGAGGCCTTTTGCTGAAGTAATGAGTGTAAATGCGACCACCAACACGGTCGCTGGCCTCGAGGATCTCATAAGTCAGATTGGGAATTTGGAGATTTTCAAGTATCATGGCAATGTAGAGTCCTGCAACTCCAGCGCCTATGATGCACACTTTGCGGGCGGGAAAGTCAGGGACAGCTTCTGCAGTTGCAAATGAAGCCGCCTCAGTATCATCTTGACTGGTCTCGTCATAGAATGGGTCTGGAGGGAGGTCGTCCCAGGAAATGGATCTCTGAGGTGCACCTGGCAAGAGAAATCCTTGGTGGCCATCACCAGCGCCAGGCAAGGCAATGTCGGAAGGGAGTTTTCTCAAGGTTTGTTTGAGTTTCTCGCGAATCAGTCTCTGGGCCCATTGGCCTTTTATTGTAATTTCGGGAGCAGACATGATGAGAGAATGCGGTGTTTGGTGCTGGGTGGTGGTGTTTGTAGGAGTGAAATGGAAGCGAACAATGAATTGAATCGACGGTATTTATTCAATTACCACCATCTCGATCGATGACAGTATTATGCCCAACTCCTATTACCAGCATCCAAGTCTGGTCCATCCTGCACCGCTTCAAGACCTCAGGCTCACATTCCTCGCTTGACCGCCTGATGATCTGACCCTCTCTTGCAACCATTGTGAGATTAAATCTCCGATACTACTGGCTCATCAAGTGCCGTGTTTCTTGTGTTCCAATTGCATTTCGCGGCATAGCCTGTGGCTGCAACCAAAAACGACTTGTCTTACTGTTCAGCTCCTGCAAATCCAGCCACCAAATACAGTTCAGTGAGTGATGTCCGAAAGTCTATGCCGCTTTTAGAGCTGTCTGTCTCAGCCTCAAAGGTCTACGGTATCTGATTCGCCCTCGACGGAGCTGAAGGCGGCACCGCCCGAGCTGCCCAGCGCCGACCCCGCAACCTTGTCAGATTACGACTTTGATTATCGACTTGGAATGAGGCCTTTGCATTATTTATTTGCAGCCTTTGACTAAGACATACTTAAGAATGTGCTGAATCAACCCCTCACTTATACTGTATACGGTTACTGGTGCATCATGAACCAATAAGTATCACAGTTGCTGAAAAGTACTTTTGTTGAGCGCGTAATCAATGGACAATCTACCTCTTCCGCCTGGAATGCGGTGGCCCATAAACGACGCGATCGGCCCGTGCCTAGTAGCAAGCTAAATATCTACAAGAACAGGCCAATATTCTTCACTCGGGAGCATCTGGAAACTACAGAGCTTTATCGACTACAGTCATCCAAAATGACAGATTCCAAGGTTTTTGATGTGGTTGTGGTCGGCGGTGGTCCTGTTGGCTTGGCCGCAGGCTATGAGGTGGCCAAAGCCGGCAAAGACGTGATCATTCTTGAACAAAACAACTTCTTCAACCAGGCCGGCAGTTCCGGAGACTTGGCTCGCATGTTTCGTACAATGTAAGTGCTACCTTGGGCCACTGGAACGGTTCAATGTGTGACCAGAATTAGGTACACTGAAGAGTTCATGGCCGAGCTCGCAACGCACGCCATGAAACATTGGAACGCTCTTGAGAAAGATGCCGGGGTGTCACTCCGCTGGATGGGCGGTCTTCTCAATTTTGGTGACAAGGACATGGGCAGTGATACACCTGAAGGTAAGATGACATGCCTTCGTACGGTATGTAGACTCGCTAATAAAAATGTTTAGGAACCCTACTGGGGCCTGAGGAGAACTTGAAGAAGTTTGATATGGTGTACAAAAAGTGTACGTATACCCAATAACCTGCACAGACTATACGGGCTAACTAGAGAAGTGACCTCGGCACAGATTGAGGAGCAGTATCCCTTCAAAAATCTGAACCCTGAATGGGAGGGTCTCTTTGCTCCTGATAACGGCGTCATTAATGTGCAACTCCTTCTACGTACTCTGTACAGCCTGGCGAAAGACTACGGAGCCCAGGCCAAGCAACACGCCCAAGTCAAGCACATTCGTCCTTCAAGCAAGGACAAGTCCATATGGGAAGTTCACACCGCTGTTCATGATAGTCATACAACCTATTTGACCAAGAAGATCATCATAACCAGTGGCAGCTATGTCAACCAAGTACTGAAACCGAGTTTTGGTATTTCATTGAGACTCGAGATTTGGGAGATGGTCGCCACCTACTTTAACGCCAATGCGGGACCCAACGGTACTATATTCCCTAGTAAGTGTGACCTTCTCCCGTCACGGACATTTCTGACTTCACGGCAGGTATGTGGTTCCAATTTGCTCCTTCAGTGGACGGCAGATCTCGTCTTTTCTACGGTTTCCCGACTCTACCTTGGGGACCTCCCAACGTTGTCCGAATATCTGTTGATGCCGCTACTCGAATAATAACAGACCCAAGTCAACGCCAAGCTAGTGTATTTGACCCTCAGGACATCAAAGATACCCAGGATTTTGTGAAAGACCACGTTGTCGGCGTGGATTCTACTGTACCCGCCTCCACAGTGAGCTGTCTACAAACCAACGTTTTTGGTAAGGTTTACACCCATCAAGTCTGCCACGATACTTACAATCTTAGACAACATGTTTGTGTTGGACTTTTTGCCTGAGAAGTACCTTCAAGGCGGTCCAGAGAAGAGCATCGCAATCTTCACAGCTGGCTGGGCAATGAAGTTTGTCCCCACACTTGGCAGGGCACTGTCCGAGATGGTGCTACAGGGAGACTCAAAGTACAAGAAGGATCAGTTCTCTATCACTCGTCCTAACCCTCACGGCGAAGGCATCATTGATGAGGATGGAATGTCTGTCGAGTCTAATGGGACTGCAGGGGCGCGACCACTCTTCCAAACTCAAAGTAAGCAGGCCCAAGGGTCGTCATGCCCTAGAAGAGGGAAGGTCAGTGCAACCTAGATATTGCTTCCATTGGTTATCGTTATGTTGCTTGAATCAAATTGATTTGTGCTTGTTGTTCTTCCAACACCGCCGTAGCATCGTGATTGGTGTGAAGTAGGAGTGCAGACGATGTGGCAGTCACCAAAATTGTTAGTGAATCTCACAATACTCCATACCATTCGAGCGCTCGATTGATTCGTTAATTAATTCTTATTCGTAATTGATCGGCTAAAATACAATGCTAAAACTCGGGTACCCTACACCGTATACCTGACATCATCTATTTCAAGCTTGAGACATTAGTTAGGGTTAGGAACAGATATTCCTGCGCCTTTAACTCCGTCATAGAGCTTTTTCTAGCGTGTCAAGATGTTTTTAGGACGTGTACGATAAAGTAATAAATTCATGTTGAACCCGTTTGTTTCAAATCTAATGCTGAAACTTGGGACGCAGAAGCCAGTTAAGTTCCATCAATTCAATCCATTAACATATTCAGAACAAAGAAACCACTTCAATCTTCATCAAAACTCGAAAGAAAGCACCTGCTTGAGACTGACGCTCGGGGATAGATACGCAGTCATCTAAAGTATCGGATGTTAGGGTGTTATTTCTAATGCCTATGTTGCCCCGCGATAAGCTGCTTATCTTATCATTCTGTATCTTCCGACACCTCAGGTGCCGAAGCGACCTCCACTAATACTCTTTATGATGGCCTGCTGGGCGATTCGCTAGCGCTTACGTCGGCATCTCTTATATCTGCCTAAAATACAAATCGTTGACGAAATAATATTCGCCCTTCCTCTTACTTCAAGGTTCAATTGACAAATGAGTCTCGACAGAGGAGGGGGATGGCCATTGCCTTATCAGTCCCAGATAAAACAGATAAACAACTGTTGTCGGATAGGCGGGTGTTATTTTGATTCGCTCTCGCATTGTAGGGATTACTAATGTGGAGGTCACTATTGTCAGCCGGATGCGAGGCAGGGGATTTGCAATAATTTCCAGTCTATCCGGTAGTTTTTATTGTTCGATGGAGCCTCAAAAACAAGATCTTGACATTGACAAAGTCGAGCGAAACTGCGATCTCGAGTGCATTCGCGATCGCCAGTTGATGATGGGCTGGGGCTAAAGATCAGCCAATGGGACGCGTCGACATAAATGCGAGCTTTAGCTTGCGCAAGATGGATCCTAATGAGGCTTAGCTGAGTCTCGAAACAGTAATGGATGCGTCAAGGCTCGGATTCGCTTTTTGATGATATCGTCACTGTGATAAATAAGTTTGTAGAACAGTAAATAAAAAAAGTATATATATGAGCTCAACTTGAACAATCCAGTAGTAGGAGAAAACAATATAGGCTAACACAGAAACATCAACAATATTTCTCAGTTCAATCTCTCCCCCACATCATGGCACTCTCTAACAAAGCCGCCTATGTTCTAAGTCCCAAAGGGCCCACCATCGAAGTCAGATCAGCCCCAATTCCACAACCTGGACCAGGCGAACTGCTTATCAAAACACAAGCTGTCGCTATAAACCCAGTCGATGCGGTCAAACAAAACATGGGAAACATGATGTTTGAGTGGTTGACCTATCCACTTATTCTTGGCCACGATGTCGCCGGCCAAGTTATCAAGACAGGACCGGGAGTCACTCGATTCAAAGAGGGTGATAGAGTTGTCGGCGTGGTCGCAGGTATGGACAAGCGTGGAAGAAGACCAGACGAGGGAGCATTCCAGGAACTTGCTGTCCTTAGAGAGCATCTCTCTGTCAAGATTCCGGAGGGAATGACGAGCGCCGATGCCAGTGTCCTGCCTCTCACAACGGTCACTGCGGCATGCGCTCTCTTCCAGAAGGACCAGCTTGCACTTCCATTACCCACCACCAGAAAGAACCAAACTTCGACTGGAAAAACAATCGTGGTGTGGGGAGCGGGCACGAGCGTTGGAAGAAACGCCATTCAGCTTGCAGTTGCTGCTGGCTACGACGTTGTTGCTACAGCTTCGCCCAAGAGTTGGGAAGCTATACGAGGCCTCGGAGCATCTGTCGTGTACGACTATCACAACTCTTCAGTCGTCGCTGATGTAGTGTCCGCTTTTGCAAACAGAAAGTGTGCAGGTGCTGTAGCAATTGGCCAAGGCTCACTAGCAAAGTGTATCGACATTATCAAAAAGATCCCTGGCGCTACCCAAAAGGTCGCGCAGGTGTCGCTCGACATGCCTGAGTCAACTCCAACAAGCGCGGCCTCTATGTTGCCCTTTGTTGCCAAATATTTGTGGCTGACAGGGGCAAATAAGATCAAGGTCATGAGAAGTGGAGTGCAATGCAAGTTTGTGTTTGGGACTGATATAATCGAGTGGGATACAGAGGGAAAGCTGGCTACACATCTTAGTGAGGCCTTGGAACTTGGAGAGTATAAGCCGATTTCTGAAGCGCACATCGTTGGGAATGGGCTGGAAAGAATTGCCGAGGGGTTGAATTTGGTAAAAGATGGAGCTGCTGGCAAGAAATTGGTTGTGACGTTGTAGTGGAGCAGTTGGTATTGTCGACAGTATAGAATTTATATAAATTTAATAAAGTGTATAAAATCTACCGAGGCATTTCGTGATGAATGTAATCTGAGAAATGAGACAGAGTGTGATCCCAAGAACAACGCTTGCTATACCTTTACAAAAATCCTATCTATATCATATCTAGCAATCTAGCCATGTTGATATGCCCTCAGAGTAGAGCCAGACGACGTATGCGAGATCTATAGAGCTTGTAGGCCGGCCACTAGAGTCTGATACGCTGGCGCTTGGATAGAGCGGATTGTGATAGGACTAAGAATAGCGATGCAAAGCCCAAGATGATTGTAAACATCACTGCCATCTAGAGAGGTAGTACTGTTAGCAGATTGCAAGAATGCGCAAGAAACATCACTCGCCTTGGAATTACCATCCCACCAGCTAGCATCTTTGGGCTTTTGCGGCCCGTACTCAGTCCCGGCCCATATCAGGATCGTCAAGCCGACAACCATACACAAAACAGCCAGGACTAGAAAAGCGAGACTGAATTCCCATGCGTAGACCTGTAGCCAACTAGGGAGAGCCTTGTTGTCAGATAATCGTTTCCGACCTAGACTATCTCGTATCATCTTGAGGCCGTCAGGGTGGGACGATAGACGATGGAGTCTCATACTCTGCACACCTGCTATAACAACTGAGAAGAGGGCAAAGACGAGACCGCTAAACCACATGGTTCGTACTAGCCAGGGCTTGTTTCGACCATTAGGGAGCACATCTGGCCACGAGCTTGTCGAGCTGAGACAACTTGCGAGCAGGGCACCCTTCATAGATTCAGAGTCAGTTCTGACGCAAACTCATCAAACGAAAGAATGTGTATAGAACACACCAATGTTCCGACAAAGTTCAGCTCCTCGACCTTGTGGTTACGCCAGTTCTTGGTCATTTCGTCTCTCTTCTTCTCGTCATGCTCATTCAACATCCGGATGATAGTATCGCATGACGTCGAATGGCCCTCGAAGAAGCTAAAACGTCCCATGATAGTGAGGGTCCTAATATGTGTTAGCTTCATCACCCTCGGCTAGCCAGACTAGAAGCATATGTCGTCATAACGATGTAATTATAGTTTTAGATCAATTGATGCGACAGAATCCAAACCCGGGGTGATAAGCATATATTTAAAGCTATTTTAGATGCAATTATGTGTGGGTCGACAGCCATTAATTACTGATAGATGTACTGCTCTTATAACTTTGATGTGCTTTCCTCACGGCCCTTGAGGTTGATATGTGGGGTATCATTTGCCTTGCGAGTGACGGCGTAGAAAGCAAGACCTTCGGACTTTGTGGAAAACTGCAAACACGTTAGATGATTGCGACAAACAACGGGGGTGAATGACTTACCTGAGCTTTGGATCCGACGTGGAAGAAGGCCCAGTCTCCTGCGACGAGATGGTGGGTGATGCCTGTGGCCTCGTCCTACAAGCCATTAGCATGATGCACAAGTAGTTTATGGGAGCCTAAAACTTACGGTCACATCAATTTGGCCACGGAGGACGTATTTTGTCTCCTCGTAGTCATAACTGCCGTATCGTGTGGGTCCAGGAACAACTCTGTAGAACCCTGTGGTGAGGTACGCAGGCTTATCGGTAGTCTGAGTCTGGATGGAGTGGAAGTCGGCAACGACAGCGCAGTCTCCTTCAGGGATCTCAATCTGCTCGTGGCCAGCGCCCTTGATAATAGTAAGAGGAACGATCTTAGACACTAGGAAAATGTCAGTATCTCGTGTTAGTGAAAGTAGCACATGTAGGAGTCATACTCTTTGCGAATTATAAGTGATAAGAGACGGTATGGTATGGAATAATATGTAAGAAATAGAGAAATAACAACAACTCATTTCCTTTTTATACCAGATGTACAATGAGATAACAAACTGTCAAATCGTATCAAACACGGGAGACGGCTCCGAGGCCGCTGCTCCGTGTCTTATCGGCATGGTTACTAACCTGAAAGGGTGTTAGCATCGATTAGTCAGGAGATAACATGATCGGATTTCGGCCGCCAGAGGAGGGTAAAAAGGACGGCCAAAATCACATAACTCGTGTCTATATGACGTTATCCGGACTGAGAAAAACCCTTGTAATTGAGTCTTCTTTCTGATTTGAAGATTGATACTATACAAGTAAGTCCCATGATATTATCATGATTAATCGGACTTCATTCGTTCTCTTGGCAGAAAACATCCCATGAGAAATGGTGCGGATAAAGTCACAGGCTTGTGCAATGATCTCAACTATCCAGATAATCAAATTGAAAAATCTTTGGATATATCGTCTCGGCACTCTATTTATTGCTGACGACTCGAAAATGACTGTTCTGTGGCACTGCCTCTCTGTGTAACGGGGGAAAACTGGAGCCGATTCCTCCAGGATCAAGATCCTAAATTTAGCGCTTACGAAATCTGGGGGCGGAGAGCATAGGTACATTTGAAGTGTAGGTTTCCTGGTTGCTGACAGGCTTTTCGTGATCTTATTTATCTCAGCCCAACATGTCCAGCCTACCGCCGGACCCACAGCTTCAATCGTCTCTCTTTTTGCGCCTGCCAAGAGAAGTGCGTGACGCGATCTATCTTGAGATTTGGCGCTCTTGCGGCCTTCGCCAGCACATCATCTGGCACAAAGATCAGGATGGCGACACCCAATCTCACTTCTGCCGATGGCGATGCACCACACCGTTTACCGTCGAGGATGAGCTTCAGGATCGCTTCCACGCAGCGAGAGTCTACCTTGAGCCCACTGGCGAGACCAGTTTTACCGACAGGCCCTCTGCCCTGAAGCTCTATTCTGCATGGAAGAACCACTGGGCCTGTGGTCAACGCATTGGAGAGGTGTATGGAGATGATATGGATCCTGGAATCTCTGTATCAAGCTCTCTAGGCCCTTGTTGGGGTAGTCGCGATATGGATCCAGACTCGAAGATCCCAGCAGTTCAAAGTCCGTATATTAGCATGCTTTTGTCGTGCAGGCAAATGTAAGACTAATGGACTGGTTCGTGTCTTGACCGCCCACTGAATCTTTTACTGCAGATCTTTAGAATGTCTCACATCGATGTATGAATCAACCACCTTTATATTTACCGACACATTTGCATTGAACATGTTTGTTGGTAGCTGTAAAGTGCCAGAGGCTTATCAACAGTGGACGAAGTTAGGCACTCCACCACCCGCCTTTTTAACGCATGGCAGACATCTTGAATTATCTTTGGATCCTGTGTTTCCCTTGCGGATTCCTTGCTCATCAAGTCTGTTCACGCCAGTAGAAGAAGAGCGCCATGACCCTTTGGACTTTCACGGACTACGTCTCGACCTTTTACAGAACCTCACCAGCCTTGATATCTGGATAGCTGCTCGCTGTACATGCATTTTCATCAATACTGACCCGAATGTTGACGAAGAGAACATCGACCAGAGCCCTTATAATATTGCTAGACTGAACGTGGGGCAACTTAAAAAGGTATTGTCCTACTTAAGCGTTAAGGGCAACATTACCATCAGCACCCCCTTGATCGAATGTGCCGAGCCTGAAGATGGCTATATCGACCATGATGAGAAGTATCCATCCATCCATATCTGGAGACGAGGTGCAGGCGATCGATATCACCCGAATCTAAACCCTATGGTCGACGTGGAGAGGTTCAGTAGCACGATACATGTGAGCAAAGAAAGGTGCATTAGAAAAATGACCCCGAATATGCGACCAATACTGACGAATCAAAACAGAGAAGTCAAACTCGCTTACAACCCTCAAGTTATAAATCATGTTTGCTATAGTTTCTGTAACTTTTCTGCGTCAGATTTATCGCGACCGCCGCGGCGTGGGCGTGTGGCTAGACTTTTAGAGTCTGTACGTATGAGAGGGCAGTGGTTCAAAAAGGGTCGCAAGTGAGGGGACCCTGTAAGGCCCATCTATGTATAGACTCGAAAAATCTGCAGATAAAAAAATGACAAGGGCAAGGTGTAGGCCTTGTCTAAATGGCAACTCAAACGAAATACAGAACAACTGGGAAATGATTGTTATGAATAGAAACTAGAAATACGTGACAGCGTTCTGGATATCTGGAAAATGTTTTGTTGGAAAACCTGAGGAATAGCAACCACGACCAGGGACTTCTGTTTCCAACAACTCTACAGCAATGCCAAACTCATAATACCAATCCCTCTCGGAATGTATGCCAATTTCAACAGGAGCAGGCATGCATCTCCACCAATCTCGGTCTTGAAACATTGGATCTTTAGAAACGTCATACTTGGTCAGGCCTTTGCAGTTGATATCCTGAACAATCCCACCTGGCGTCGCAGTCGGTTTCGTAAAGAAGAGAGCCAGGTTCCAGCCAAACGGAGTCGCCTCTACCTTGTCTTCGGGTTCATTATACCAATCGTCCCAGAACTCAAGTGGATCACTTCCATATGCGTACTCGCCATTGTGCTCAAAACGCCACATTTCCGTTGCATGGCCAGTATTGGATGTTGTTTGCCAGTACCAAACCTTGGAGTCCTCATCAAGTCCCCAGTCCCAGCGAGGCCCCCCTTCGATTCTCAGTAAGTGACTTTCTTCTTCCTGATCATAAAACGGTTGCATATCGATATCGTCTTGTCCCATGATGGAATCAACACCGCGTATAGTTGGTAACGTCAAAAGCTCTCTGTCAATGGCATATTTAAAAAGTGCACCGGTTTCTTTATGTTTCCAGAGGCCGAGCTCTGGTTCCCAAACCCGCTGTCCTTGAGTCGCCCATGAATCATCGGAAGATTGGTTGAACCCGATGGAATCTTCGATCTCTTCATCCGTGATGGGATTATAGTAACATCCGTCGACATCAACCCAAAGGCCCGTATCGGCGTCTCTAGTTCGTCTCAACCCGATGTTATAGGACATGCCATGCTGACCTCTTCGCTCTGAAGCTTGAGAGTCATGGAGTTGAACATCCGAAACTTCATATCCCCTCTCTCTCCAATTGAGTCCTCGGGTGTCGGAAATAGCCGTATCCACGTATGCATTGTTGTCATATATTGCATCATGTGTACGTAGCTCTGTGGCTCGTTGTTTCAACTTGTAAGGCAGTGGTGGAGAATGCTCATTTCCGTCAACTCGATTGATGTACTTGAGAAGTGCTTGCTCATCAACAGGCTCTCTGTTTGCCTCTCCGGTGTCTCTGTACTCTTTATAGTCGTAATCATATTCAAAGTCATCAAGGTCCTCAGAGTGGTCTCTAGAAGTGACTACAAATCGTTCAAGCTGTAGCGAGTGAAGTTTTGCAAGTTGCTTGACCACTCGCTTGCTTAAATCAGAACCATGGATGTAGACTCTTCTTAGCGTCTTTGTATGACGGAGAAGAAAACCGACAGGTGTAAGAAGAGGGATTTTTTCCGATTCGTCATCTGATTCTCCGTCTGATAGAGATTGACGGAGGTTACGCAGCCGAAGATCATATTCGTCCAAAAACTCGGATTCCATAGAACTAGGACGTGGCGTATGTCCATCCCAGCTCTTCGCAATATTGATATTCACGAAATGCACTTCAGTAAGTTTGGGAAGAGTCGGCAACATGTCCACAAGGTTGGCGCCGATTGTACCATAGCCTCTAGCCTCGCGTAGCTCCTGACATATTTTCAGAGTAGTCAAGTTATTGGCGTTCTGGAGGCAAGCAAAGAAGCCCATCAGTCTGATCATAGCAACATCTGTGCTCTGTCCAGCAATGCAAAAGTCCAAGTGTTGAAGCATTGAGAAGGCTGTTGAATCTTCCTCGCGCAAACGCACGAGAGACGTCAAAGCACTGATACCCTCGTCGGAATAAAGAAGCTTGGTAATCTTAGGAGACGGGTTGCCAGCCAAATGCTTTTGAGCAATAAGCTTGAGAGTGGGAATAAGGAAGAAATGGAACCCAAAGTTCAAGAAATCTCTGCTATCGAGACTGCGCTGTATGAAATTGGTTATAGTCTCAACTTTGATTTCATAGTCCATAGAGAGCAGCTTGAGTTGTCGTCTAGGATTCATAGGTCGGGACACAAGAGTAGTCAGGTTGGGGATGTTGTTCAGAACAGCATCTTGGAACCTTTCTCGTAGGTGGTGGATATAAGCTGGTTTTAATCTGCCTGACTGTTGGTAGGGGTCTTCCGGGAGAGAACCCTTTAACCAAAAGAGGCTTCGTGCATTGGCAGTCAGGTCATTGAAGAAAGGGTGCTCGGAAACTGGTATTCTATCCCGCCAGGATGTTAGATCCAGTTCGGACAAGTCTCCGTTTAATTCTTCCCAAACGACCACCTTGACAAGACACGCAAGATGTGGCTGCCTGATAATGGAAAAGAACTCATCGCTATCTTGAACAAGGGGAGAGATCCTGATGCTGTAGAAAAGGATAGGCGTGAGTACTTCGGCTAGTTCGCGACAAGTGAGCCGGGCTGATAGGATATCCTGTTTTGGCAAAATTGGATCATCCAAGGAAAAGATTTCAGCGAGAATCTCGCGAGGAAGGTTAATGAGCTCCATGAAGGCTGGCAATGTAGGAATTCAAAAGAAAAGGTCACCGCTTGTACGTGAAGTTCTTAAACACAAGAGAAGCCTAGGCAGCAGTGTGGGGCTGAGGCTGTGTGAGCATGTATCATCCCTAAATGTAAGCCGAAAGATCGGACTCTCACTCGGACTCCGGCTGGAATGATAGTATCAATTTGAAATGTCATAAATATCAGAGAAAATGTTTCTAGAACTAGCTATCAGAGTAGTATGTACTTATAAAGTCAATTTTAGTTAAGAATAGATGTGCTTCTTGATAGGATATAGTTCTAAGTAACTGTAGAAAAAGGATAAATTAAAAGGGAGTTATGTAGGCTCAAGCCATAAATATATCGAGAAACTAAGAATAGAGACAATTTATTACTGCTTGGGATGATAGGATTCCATATACTAGCGAGCTTATCACTGGTGTATGTGTAGTTACTCTCTGTATTAATCATATCAGCCTCACCCGGCCTTGTACTTGCATACCCCACTGACGTGGTTAGCGCATGTTGGTTTGTTTCTTGTCATTTCCGTGCGTGATCTGAGGTGGGTAGTTGAAATATTTAAATAAGAAGAGTACGCTATGAAACCTCTTGCCTGTTGAGTCATGATCTAATCTCTCAAGTAATAGCGGAACAAGAGGCGAACAAAGAGTGGCTCGATCGTCTACCGATTGAAAGTGAGAGTTACATCGCCGAATGTGATCTCGGTCAGTGATTTTACTTCGTGGAGAAACGCAATCGATCTCAACGCTTCATTCCATCTATTTCAGGTGTAGACATTCATGCGGAGGTGTAACTGCCGATTTACCATTTGGAGGTCTAGTGATGTCACATCACCTAGTCGAACTTTAGAAAGCGGGCCAATGGGCTATGAAGCATATTAGCCGGGTACGCTCCGTTTCATACACAGTGTAGTGTTGCAGGGTACCCCGCAAAGACCATCTATCTATCTTTTATCCTCCAATAGAAGTCTACTAACGCTATTCATTTCCGCATGAAACATTTGAATTCATGATAAATTTCGTTTATGTATTGCCGATCTAACTCGAATGCTAGCGCACCAATAGCTGCTGTAAAAAAGATCAAGCTAGGCGGCTTCGATCATGTAGGGCTTGCTATAACATGCGTTGAACCGGGCACTCCATTCTTCACTTTGCGCATGTCAATCCATCATCCATACTTTCATCATTAACTCCTTCAAGATGCGTGCCGTCTGGGGTCTCCTCATGTCGATTGCTGTCGTAGCCGCCGAGAAGTTTACGAACCCCGTTGTCTGGGAAGATCTCCCCGACAATGAAGTCACTCGCGCGGGAGACACATACTATATGAGTGCCTCGTCCTTCCATTACTCGCCAGGCGCTCCTATCCTCAGGTCATACGATTTGGTAAACTGGGAGCACATCGGTCATTCCGTCCCTGTCCTGGACTGGTCACCCAAGTATAGTCTCGAGGGTGGACAGAGAGCCTACGTCCAGGGCATCTGGGCATCTTCTCTTCGCTACAGAGAGAGTGACGGCAAGTTCTACTATGTTGCCTGCATCGAGTTTGGTAAAACCTACATCTACAGCGCTGCAGGACCAACAGGGCCATGGGCCCAGATCGGCAAGATCGACAAGTGCTACTACGATGCTGGACTGTACTTTGACAAGAACGACACTCCTTACGTTGCATATGGACGCGAAAGCATCCATGTTGCACAGCTGTCCTCCAACATGAAGTCTGAGGTGAAGGAGCAGACTGTGCTGACACCACCCAACCTGATTCTCGAGGGATCACGAATGTACTACAGGAACGGCAACTACTACATCTTCCTGACAAGACCTGCAACTGGCCAGTATATCGCCAAATCGAGCAACGGACCTTTCGGTCCATACGATCTCCGCATCATTGCCGACAATTTGAAACTGGCCGCTGCTCCAAGATCAGGAGCACCACACCAGGGAAGTCTTGTCGAGACACCCAATGGAGATTGGTACTACATGGCATTTGTGGATATGTATCCAGGAGGCAGAGCACCTGCATTGGCACCCATTACGTGGGGAAGCGATGGATTCCCAGTTATCAAATTGGTCAACGGTGCCTGGGGTGATTACGACTACCCCCTTCCCCGTCGTAACGTCCAGAGCGTCCTCGGTACATACGAGTTCTCTGGCACGACACTAAGACCGGACTGGGAATGGAACCACAACCCTCTCGCCAGTGGTTTTACAGTCAACAACGGATTGACTCTACGTACGGTCACGGTTACAAAAGATCTTTATTCCGCTCGAAACACCATAACCCACCGCATTCGGGGTCCAAAGGGAACTGGTACCGCGCTGGTGGACTTTTCAGGCATGAAAGACGGAGACCGTGCTGGTCTTGGAGTACTGCGCGACTCCTCTGCCTGGATCGGCATCGAGAGAGAAGGAGATAACTGGAACATTGTCCTTGTTACAGATGTCTCAATGAACGCTGACTGGACTACCAAGTCAACAGGCACTGTCGCAGCGAGGGTGAACAATGTTTCTTTCCGCAAGGTTTATCTTCGTGTCACTGCCAATATCGCCCCAGGTGCTCCTGGCTCCGCCACATTCAGCTACAGTTCGGATGGTCAGAACTTTTCTAGCCTCGGATCTAGCTTCAAGCTTGGCAATGACTGGCAATTCTTCCCTGGATATCGCTATGGCATCCATAACTTTGCAACCAAGAGCCTGGGCGGATCTGTCCGCGTTTCGCGTTTTGACAACCAGGTATCAGTTTGAACGTAAGCACGCTGACACTTGATTACTGTATACAGGTCTTGAGATTGATAAGTGGGATCAATGGGCGTGTTTGACGGGGAATTTCTTGTATCTTACTTGTAACATCGTTCACGTTGTGTATTAGCTGGGGTGTATTTATCACTTTGCACAACGAACAGTATTTATCTTTCATTCCAAAACAATTCATGACGGATGCTTTCCGTTACTTAAATGGGGCGGTATGTTGTATGGTGACCTTTGTTGAAGTGCTGAGCAGGTATCATGGGAAGAATATGTCCTCTGCGCGCATGGGGCGACGAATCGAGTTGCTGGTGAGATATGACACAGATAAATACAATCTGGGCTCAGTGCGGGTGGACATGACGCATGCACATAAGACGAGGAGTTGAGCAGACAAGATTGCGTCACTTGTGCAAGTAAAAGAAAGATGGCTAAACTGAATCCGAGTAGATGTCATGATGAACGACTTAGCCTAAAGAGATAGAACCAAGGCGATGAAGAGCAACCCAGCTTACTTGAATTGCCACCAGTTAAAGTTGAACAAATAACCCGAGCTACTACCAGTAAAACGAAGAAAAAGGTCTTTCGTACCAGTGGCGCCACTAACAGGGCATTCCACGGTTGTCCATTGTTGCCACCCGCCGGTCGAGGACACGGTACATGTGCCAACGACAGTGCCAGTTTCGCTACCTAGCCGGAGCTCAATCTTACCACCACTACTATCGGCGGCCACACGAGCGCTGAAAGACTTGGCCCCAGTATTGCCAAAGGCCACTCCTTTCACCTTGATATAGTCTCCATTATCAATGTATCCAACGCTGAAACCGCCCTCGCTGCACGTCTCAGTCTCGATGCCCTTTGACCAAGCCATGGTCTCGGCTTCCTGGCGCACGTACGGGTCAAGAGACTTGATCTGTGCTGGACCTTGCTGCGTCATCTTTATCGTTGGGATAAGGCCATCGGAACCATAGTTGAAGCTTTCAACGGCTACAGACCGGGTATATCCACTGCCGCCATCAAGAGCACCGTTGTGATAGAAGAAGTAAGATTTCCCCTCAAAGTCTATGATACCAGGGTGATTGGTGAAGCTTCTACCCTCGTGCGCCATGATGACTCCACGGTAAGTCCAAGGCCCAGTGGCAGTAGGACCAGTTGAGTAGCGTATATCCTCTGAACAGCAGTTCGCCGCGTAGATCATGTAGTACAAGCTGCCGCGCTTGTATATCCAGGGACCCTCTTCAAAGTTTGTAGGTCGTTGGGCATTATTGGGACGGGTTCCAAATCCGGCGGTCGTGAGGCTGACCTTGTTGATACCGCCGCTGTACGACAACATGTCGTTGTTGAGCTTCACATAATAGAGGCCAGGGTTGCCCCAGTACATGTAAGCCTGACCATCACTGTCAATAAAGACAGTTGGGTCAATCTCATTGTTCTCAACCAATGGCTTCCCAAGGGCGTCTGTGTATGGCCCAGTGATAGTATTGCTGACACCAACTCCGATAGACATGCCTCCAGTCTTGGCGTTGCGCATGGGGGCGTAGAAGTAGAACTTTCCATTGCGAGCAATGACCTGTCCAGCCCAGGCACTGTCACGGACCCAGCTGAATGTCTTCAGACTCATGGGCGATCCATGGTGCTGCCAATTGACCATGTCTGCAGAAGAGAACAGTCGCCAATCTGTCATGTTATAGGTGGTAGAGCCATCGTTGTCGTGGCCAGTGAAGAGGTAGACACGACCATCATAGACGACAGGCGCAGGGTCTGCCGTGTAAATGTCTTGCACGATAGGGTTGTCGGCCCTGGCGATACCGGAGCCGCTTAATAGGGTGCTCAAGAGCAAGAAAGCCTGAGCCACAGACCCTGTCTTGGAGATAGCCTTGACCATGATGTCGGTAATTGACGGATGGTCAGTGTTTGTCAAAAAAGATTGAAGTTGTACGGCCTTGCGAGTCAAGGCAATAGAGTGTCTTGTTATAGCTGGGGTGTGACATTTATAACATATGAGTTGGGCTCTGATATTGTGAGAATCTGGGTTTTATTCCTAGAAACTAGCAAGGCTGGTTATACCTGATCTGGCATACCTCGTATACCGATCCAACATAGTCTCCGCCGTTTTCTGCACTAAACAGGTAGTTTGTAAGTCGAATGTGACCCTGTACTGTGCGCTGATCAGTCACCTTCCACTTAGGCTCTACTGATAGTAATCTTGTCGTTCTGTTTTGGTGTCCCAACTGGTCCAACTACGACACACTAATAGGCTATTTTGGCCTATAATTCGCCTTCCGTACCCGCACCAATAAGACATATGCACTTTGTGATTAACTACTACAACATAGTAACCAGGTCCCACCTAATTCTAGGAAGATTACGCCAGAGTTTCAGAAAGATTATGGTACTGGAATCTGACGCCCGTGTTCTTACACCGCCCTTTTTCAAAACCGGCCAGCAGTACAATCGGTACTCATTGCGAAACTTCCTTGGCTTTGTCATTTGACCACTGAATACAGCAACCAGATCAACATCTATCAATCCTTCTTTCTCATCAGTCTGGTCTCGTTCCAGGATCCGGTAAAACCTTTGCCCAATCTTGACAGAAAAAGGGTATTCGTAACTTCTCATTTGAAGATCGCCTGGTGGGTCTTCAAAGCCAGCCGAGGGATCATATCTTACAGTTGCAACCTCTGTGTAGAAGGCCAACGCGATGTGTCTGTTTGAAGGTGTAGAGTGTAGTTCCAGAGGGAGAACGTCTTCCGTTACCCTGATTCGTCTTTTGTCACTTCCATCGGCGAGTAACCTTGGTAATGGGGCCACGTCGCAGTCTGTGCTTTCCCCATAAGGGATCGGAGTTAACTGAGAAGCCGAATTGAAAACAAAGAATAGTGGGCAATGTGCTTTTGGTTCATCACCATAGAAGCTCAAGAGTCGTCCACCTTCAGTCCAAGACATCCACGACCAGCTGGGAAAGGGCACCTTGACGATGCTGCCGTCATGTTGTCTCACAGCATGTGTGCCCTGGCGCATGCGCCGCTCACTTTCGAATGGCCACTCCCACACGAGAAAGGCTCCAAATGCTCCGTGAGGCAAACCCCAAGAAAATTTGTGACCGCCCCATTTCCTGTCGAGATAGTTTTGAGTTCCTAGGTAGGCTCTTCCAATGTCAGCCTCGTAGGTGAGCCGACGAGTCGAGAAGGTAAGAGCAATATTCTCGTATTCACTGGGCCAAAACTTGGAGTCCATTCGGTTCCCATCACAATCATACCCCCCTTTCAGGTTCAGGTAGTCTGTGGTATCCTCACTCAAAAGACCTTCTCGACAGCTCCAGTAGACTTGCTCTGATGTAAAGAATAGTGCTCGCCTGGAAACAAAAGCCTCTTGGAAGGTCCAGGCTCGTCGAGCCCACGGGGTGCCAGATATCCACTGTGGTTCCTCAAACCTAGTTTGCATGCGGAACTGATGTCCATCTACAGAATCAATCAACTGAACCCCTCGTATTTCTAGCTCGTGCTGCTCGATGAAACGTGTCCCAAGGCGAATACCAGGGATACCGCTAAAGGCATCCGAACCTGTTGCAGCAACAATAGTCAGGATACTCTCGCCGTAGATAGAGTCCATCTTATCCACTACTTCGAGCATAACTGCTTCATCATCTTGGACGATACATAGGCTATCGATCCACAAATGGCTGATGTGAAGCTTTTCACAGACAGTAATAGCGTCTTGAATAGTGGAAGGAAGATCTAATGTTTCAAGACATCCTTCTGTCTCCAATTCGTCGATGTTTGCCTTGACCAGTCGCAGAAATTGCCTCTTGCCCCAGACATAGCTCAGAGTGGCAAACTCAGGTCTCTCACTCCCTCCCACCTGGACAATACATTTCTTCTCAATGTCAATCAACCGAAGATATTGGATGTCGATAGGGTCTTGGTCATACTGGCAGATGCTGTGTTGTTCTTCACACCCTTGTATCCAGTTTCTCAACACTTCAAAGTCGATGGCAAGCGGTCTTCGTCTTCCTAAGATTGGTTCTAGACGTCCTGTCTTTTTTCTTGGTTTCAATTCGGAATGGTCATCATCGTCTGGTTCGTCCAGTCCGTCCACGCGCCAGTTCCCAGGAGGTAGAAATTCGACATCATCGTAGTCACGATAGTCATCTGACGTGATAGTGACTGGGACACGGCCTCCTGGCCCTGCCCTTTGCAGCACGATCTTGAAATTCTTGTTAAAATCGAAACCTTCCTGGATCCAGATCTCAACCACTGATCTTATCTTACTACCTCCAGAACCAAAGGACCAATTAGCAGTCTCCTCGCTGTTCCGAACTGAGATGGTAAGTGATGCATCTTTTGTATCCTCAGGTCTCAGCAGATCTGATGTGTGAGCATGTAGTTCCGCTTTTTGCTGTAGTCGATAAAATATCAAGTTGGCTAGCTGTTTACAAAATTTGCAATCTGCAGCCTGCTCACGTAAGTCCACAAGCGAGAGTGTTGCTTTTTGTCCATCCGAGTAGGAATAGCGGGAAGGGTGAGAATCAGTGCCAACTAATTCAAAATCAATCGTCTCACACCAGTGTCTCGCATTTGTTGCGGTCGGCGCAGGTCTAGATACAAACATAGCGCTCAAGTCTTTTGCTAACGCAGAGTTATGCTTACTCTGCTGGGTAATTATGTGTAAGATTATAGCTTCGGTGCGGAAGATCAAATCTACCGGGTGAGCGGAGCAATGTTACACACTATTCACGCGGTTGTACGGCCTCTAGTTGCGAATTGAGTCTCATAAATAATGCGTACTCAAGAGAACATTCTTTGCACAATGCCAACACCGTGACCTGACACTCCGTACAGGCCTTCTGATTTCTATTATGATGTCTAATTTGAACTACTTTCCACCACTGCCGCGATTAGTGCAGCACCCGTACCTGACCCGTCTCTTGTGAGTTCTATCATCAATCGGGCCTCGTTGACGCTGCCGATCTCTGGAACATCTCGTAAGGCGCTGCGCATGAAACTCTCAAACTCAGCATGGAACTCGAATAGCGAACCATCAACTGCGATATCAATGACATCGCTTGTTGGGGTTTGAGTTCCAAATATTTCTTTGGAAATACATGGTGAGTCGTATATCGAAATTGTCGAGCATTCTTGTGGACGTATGCAACCACATATACGGCGCATGAGCCCGCCAATGAAAGACACAAAGCTGGTGGGTTGACGTCGTGGAGGCTTTTGGTCAATCTCATGTACATCCTCACTGCTGACCTTTTCTTGGACTGTGTTTGTACTGTCGAGTCTCCCTGACTGAATCAATATAGCTGCGAGACCCGCGCCAACCAATCGAGCAGAGCGCTTGACAATTGCCGTTGCAAGACTTTGGACTATACTCAGGTCGTTCGTAGTCGGATGCCTTGTATCAAGGCTCTCGGTCATATAAGACAAAGCTGTAGTAGAGTCGTTCTGACCAAGTTCTGTAATCTTGGTCAAAAATGCGCTTTTAACCCCCATAGGCTCATGTATGGGGCTGTCTTTCTCAAATGACATATTCAATGCATTGTTTTTTGTCAATTCTAGGAGGCTCAGCCGTAGTAGCTCTCCCAGATACATACCAGAGACCATTTTCTCAAACAAACCGCATCCTGGATCTGAAGAAGTCTCGTCAACTAGTTTGTCGAATTGTGTTTGTGGAAGAACAACAAGTTCGTCATCCCAACAGCCCCATTCGGTATTGATGACCATGACATCGTCTTTCCTCGGTGAGTTAGCATCGCCGAGTCTTGAGATATTTGAGACTTTCTCCACATATGCGGCATTCGTCCCTGTGCCGAGAATAATGGAAGCTAGGGCTGAGTCCTTCCTCGGTGACGTGTATGCCCTAGCTAGCAGGGTTCCCACGGCATCATTGGCTAGAACGCAAACTTGTACTGGTAGACCAATCCCGTCGATGGCAGCTTGAAGTAGAGCGCACGGATCCTGGCCCAAAGTGCTGGGTATATCCCATCCCTTGTCCCAGTGTACGAGAGTACCTCGAGAAAGTGATGTCTGTTCGCATGTGAAGCTGAATGTGAAGCCGAGATTGAATGTCTTCTCAATTATGTTATGTCCCAGATTTTTGTTGGGTGTATATTCTTGCAAGAACTCCAGAATCTTTATAGCGATGAATTGAAACAATGGCTGATGGCTTGAGTTTACTCGGACATCTGAAGGGACAGCATGCTTCTTTTGAAACACGTCGAAAGTTGAGTCGCCGTGTAGATCAACAGCGCAGACACGACAATTCGTGCCTCCCAAGTCCACAGCAAGAAACAGGCCTTTTTCTTGCCCACTGGGGATTTGTGTGACAAAGGAGGGTATCTGATAAGAATGCTTGGCTTGGAGACCACGTTCTGATGGGTTAGCTTGGGTGCGACACGTAGAGGAGGGATGGAGATACATACTTATCTGGTGAGAAAAATGATCTACAATCTCTCGAATTTTGTGATTATCAATCTCGAACTGCTTGGCTATCGATTGGACGATGGCGGCATGGCTATCGCCTGGGCTATCGGGCAACATTGCTAAAACGATAGACAGGGAACGCAAAGAAAATGGCTTGGAAATGGGCAGACATAGATACTGGATCAATATCTCCAGAACATCAAAACTAATACCAAGATTGACAATAATTCCATAAAGAGTTTAATTTGGCTGAGCCGGGATTGGGTAATGCCGTACAAGCCTGATCGGCAAAGGCCGGGCCGGAGCCGGTTATCGCGGACACAATCTGCCAGATCTGTACTAGATTAACAAGCCCAAAGTTGATAAGACACTTGGAAATACCCGGCCACTTCGCCGCTCTTTCGTCCCCGCACATTTCTTTGGATTCATCCACTTGTGCATAGGCACAGCAGTCTTTGCTATTGCCAGACGGCCACGGACCAATTAACAGTCAAGTCATGACCTTCGGCGAAGAATCCCGTGCAATGGAGGACCGCGAGACCGAAACCCCAGACGAGTCTGCAGCGCTCAAGGCCCGCAAGGCCTGCAGTTAGTGGCCTCTAACCTCCCCAAGCCTTGCGGCTGCTCAGTGCTGACCATAGAGCGCCTAGTAAACTGCCGGAAGCAGAAAATGAAATGCGTCATCCAGGGTAGCAACGAAACATGTCGTCGATGCCGTCGCGCTGGACTTCCTTGTGTCTTTGTGCCTAGAGCAAACGCGGCTCAATTGCCCTTGGTCTCGGAGCCTTTAGACTTAGAGTTCAAGAATAACGTCCTGTCTCGACTTAAGATCCTTGAGGAGAGACTTGACCATGTAGACGTTGGTGAAATGGATCTTAGAGTGACCGGTATGTTTTCTGGTATTGCTGAACCGTCACTGGAACCAGCCCCAGAAGGACCACTCTGGAACGCTATCTTATTACTGCAGAGATGTTCACCAGGGGTGCCGTCCCCAGTGTGGCAACGTGATACTATTGAGTCTCTTTGGTCATCGTACGTTTCTTTGTTCGTGATCCCTATTTTCTTGAGTAGTCATTGACCATTCTTCTGTAGGTTTCATGACCGAATGCCTGGTCTACACTTTATGCCTGACAAACAGACCTTCTCTGCACCTCAACCCGTTCTACTGGCCTCTATTCTTTACTGTTCCAGTACACGAGGCCCCCCGGATATGGTAGATATCGCACCTCACTTCTTTGTAGTCCTCTGCAATGCAATCGCGCAATTGAGTATCCCAAGTAGCGAAATCGGATCGCCTTCGGAGTCATCTGTCTCTAGAGAGGAATGGGCTTTCCAGACTGTTCTCGGGATTGTTCTCGCTGGTCTTTTGACTGAAGGGAATATTCGCGAGACTGGGAACTGGATTGCTGTCGGTTACCGATTGATGCTGGACTATTGTCCTGCTCATGTTGATGACACTTCGAGAGAATGGCGGAAGCTGTTTAGTGGCATACAGATCGTTGATTTGGAGCACAGTTCGATCCATCTCTCATATCCTGTGATACCAATCGAAGCGCCACTAGCAACTCTACGTATGTCACCTCTTGATCAGCTATATAAGCTATCTCGAATGATGCATACTGGGTTGAGCCATTTCACAGGACGCAGACTACCAACAATTTGGTCTTGTTTCGAAGAGTCTTCACTCACTGCTCAAGGCTCGACTACAAATTTTACTGCTATCGACGGCATACTCATCAAAGACTGGGCCAAACAGCTGGATGATTGGCTAGTTGAATTCAACGGGAAGATGACTGAGCCTGATCAAAGCAGCAAGTTAGTCCTCAGACAATATGTTCTCCATCGATTGCTCGTACTATCAATCTATCATCCGGCCAGAAGTGGGAATCTGTGGTCACGCAGCATCACGTCTAATGAACAGGAAGAACTTCTACTCTCAGCCCGAGTGACACTTAAACTTCACCAACATGATGATTCCATCTGGTCCAATTGGGACTTGATCATGATAACCTGGGCTGCTCTTATTGTACTGCAAGGAATACAAGGAGGCGTGGGAGAATTGGAAGGTATGCAATTGCTGGAAACAGTATCATTCTTCGGGATACTAACTGTCATAGACTTGGGAAATATCAGAACACATCTCGATATCCTAAAGCAAAAGAACGAACCCAAACCCAGCCTCTGCGATAAACTCATCACGCGTCTCGAAGATAGTCTTCAGGACGTTAGCACGCCAGACTTCACCTACGTCCAACCATCCCATCCGTCTGTCATGGACCCGGGCTTTGATTATTCCTGGCAGATATTCGATCAAGTCAACTTGCAGCAGATCCATTTTCCAGGCTGAGCCAGCACATTTTTTGTCTCATAATGCCTTGGAAAATCACATACCCACAGGGAATGTGACGGATCTCACTCTTGTTGTGGGCGCAATGCGTGATGCCATATTGTCAGGCTTCAAATCCCCATCGTCATCCTCGTCAGCCGTGAGCGTTGGAGATGGAGGAAGACGTCCTGAAGCTTCCTTTTGTCTCATAGTCTTCTCGACGCCCTTGAAATACTAAAGATTGTTAGTATTAAATGATGGAAGCTCGATTCGGTGACTTACATTTACAGTCTTGACCTTCATCTCTAGAGTAGCATCTTCGTCTACAACCACCATACTCCTGGGGTGAAGTTGAAGACATGACAGTGTGCAAAGGTGACTCACTCCTCCTTCGACAGCCTGCTGGATGGAGAGGGCTTTGGATGCACCTGTTGCAATGATGACGACCTCTCGAGCATCCATGACAGTTTGTACACCAACTGTAAGCGCCATATCAGGCACTGCTTCAATATCATCATCAAAGAATCTTGCATTGGCAATCCTTGTCTCGTATGCAAGAGACTTGATTCGAGTCCGGCTGACAAGGCTGGAACCAGGTTCATTGAAAGCAATATGGCCATCAGTTCCTACACCTCCGAGGAAGAGCTCGATTCCACCAAAGGACTTAATCCTGGCTTCATAATCGGCACACTCAGCAAAGAGATCCGGTGCATTGCCGTTGAGGAGGTTGATGTTGTTTGGTTGTATGTCAATGTGTTGGAACAAATTGTGGTGCATGAATGAGCAGTACGACTCAGGGTGGTCACGGGGCAAGCCAACATATTCATCCATGTTGAATGTTACAACATGGCGGAAGGATATTCTTGAGGCTCTGTATGCTTCGATGAGGTTCTGGTATATGTGTAGAGGACTGCCCCCTGTTGGTAACCCGAGGACAAATGGTCTATCAGCTGTTGGGTTGAAAGTACGAATGCGGGCTTCAAGTTTGATACGTCAGTGCGCCATACTAGAAAGACTTTAGAAAAGCAGAAAGGGAAGTTTTACCTATGATGTATTCAGAAAGATATCGTGATGCCTCTTTGGGACATTCTCGGATAACTAAGCGCATCTTGGCTTCTGAATTATTGGATTGTTCGGGCTATGAAGGATGAAGTTTGAAGTAGAGTCTGAGTTGTGTATCTGACTTCTGTATAAAATTTACGTTTACGACGAATAACATCTAAACCTGTCTTATACCACATCGTTGATAGTCAATCTATGCTCTGTAAATCCGATTGAGTGTCTCAGTAGAAACTATGACGATGGCCGAACTTTGCCGGTAGGAAGATAGTACTGTCTTTGACGAAGCGCATTCACTAGTCCGGCATACTACGGCTATCCTCCGAAGTTTATACTTTCCTCTATGACTCACTACTCAATAACGTCGGTTAGAGTTAACTTCCCCGCCTGTTAGGGACGAAGAAACAACGGGCGTAAGGCATTACAGATCATTATCATCAATGCAAGAAACAATCCATGACTTGTCTAAAGTTAAATTGTATAGATAGGTTCTTATTTAAATGTACTATATATATACTAGTCAAAGTTTGGCCAAATTTAATGAATTACTCCGAGCCGTGGTAATACCCCGCGCGATGCCACTCTAGCACGTGTATACCATGTCGAGTGTAACACTAGGAGTTCCCTTGAAACCCTCAGGCACCGCATACGAAATATTATAGATCCAGTGGTCTCTTAGCGTGGCTCCATAAACCACATCCTGCTTCACCAACCCAGGCGCTGTCACGTTAACATCAAGACACGGCAGCTTCTCCAGGCCCTTAACAACGTTCTTGTTGCCGAGAGTCCAGGAAGGTGGAATACCAGTCAAGGCAAATGTGAAGATGTCAGTTCCTTCCTGTGTGGTGTTGGGATAAGACACGGTGAGGCGGTTGGGACCAGCCTTAGCTGTCAAGGTGGATGCGCTGGGGTACAGGGAGAAGAAGCCCATGTACGGGTAGGGCTTGTGCGAAGGATCCGAGGCCCACTGAACGATCGCTGGAACGTATTGGTTGCCCCTGTTTACGGTCTCGGCAACCTGTTGGGCACCAATCATAACCTCGGCGCTGAGCCAGGAGGAAATGTGGCGAGGGTTGTTGGAATCAAGCTCCTCGTAAATGGTCTTGTTGATAGAACGTGAGCCCTTCCACTTGCCTTTGGATGTGATGATGGCCGCAGCCTCCTTTGAGATTGTGGGAGCAACAACATCCATGACCAGCGCAAGAGCCGCGCCCTGAGCAACATCGTAGAGAAGGTCACCTTCTCCAAGGGGAGGCTGGCCTCCAACACCGCGTCCATAGATACCCCAAAGAACCATGGACAGAATCTGAGAGTGCGTGTTGGCATCACGGCTGTAGGCTCTATCATAAGGTCCCACCATATTACCGAGGTAAGGGTTGTAGTGAGCAGCAATGTCCTTCCACAGTTCTTGCAGGATGAACTTTGAGTTCTTTGTCATGGGCGCGTCCTTAGGTCCGTATGCAATGTTGGCAGCAAGAGCCCAGATGTCGATGCCGTAGTAGTTCGGTGCGTTGTACTCGGATAGAGCATCTTTGTTGTTTTTGAACAGCTTGAGCAGGTCGTTGCCCTGCTCCTTGGCAAAATTGATGAGAACCTTGTTCTTCTTGCGCTGTCCAATCCATCCTGTGGTGAGAGCTCTCATGATGGCTGGGTTGGAGTATCCCAAGATCAAGTTGTCGCCCTCGGGGTAGGATCCGTTGCGTCGCATTCCGCCAATGGCAGCGGCCTCAAGCGCATCTTCAATGCGACCCTCGAGGCCCTTGGGCAGAAGATGACCAAACTCTTCAACTACTTGAATGAGCTGAGTTCTACGATGTTGGGTCAGTTTTGCAATGTCCAAAGGTTGGATTGTCGTAACTTACCCGACAAACTCTCTCCAATTAGGATCATAAGTCCCATAAATCGTAGGAGGGTACAGCGGTCCATTTGCGGTAGGGTTGGGCTCATCTGGGGCGAGCTTAAAGGTTCCATACCAAGCAGAATCAAAGTCCTCATTCAATTGGTTTGCCAGGCTAAAATAGTAATGAGTCAATTGATTCAGCATCAACTAATCCAGGTAACGAGCAACTTACATGTTCTCGATTGCCTTTGTAGCAGTCTTGATGTCGTCGCCCTTTCCACGGTGAAGCAGACCCGGAAGATACCAAGCGGTAAATCGGACAGACCATTGGCCATTGTCCTGGTACCAGACATAGCCATAGCTTGAATCATATCGAGAATCTGTTACCTGCATAGAATAATCGAACAGGCTCTGAGCAGCTATGAATCATGTCAATTGGTGTCATGAAACGAAAGATAGCAGAACCAACCTTTGGTGAGCTTATTGCTGTTACCACTGCGTTCGGCCAACCTCGCGGCGGAGGCCACTGAGCCAAAGGCCAGGGCAGAAGTAGCAAGTGAAAGAAGACCCATATTGATGATACCTGAGTTACAAAAGCGAATGAAGAATGGATCAGTAGAGACGGGATGATTGGCAAATTAAACGGAGAGTCGACCCCTCTTAACATGATAATCCATGAGCAATCCCTTGATTCAGCCTGTCGCGGAACCAGAGCCTCGGGACGGGGATGGGAGGGGAAAGCCGGCGAACCACACCGGCGCATTTGACCAATTCAGGACTTCTCCGCATTCTGCCCCTGTTGAGGCCTGTCATTCCTTTGGCCGCCTGAGAAAACCCCAGATTTTTAATCAAGCCAGGCTTCATGCAGTGTCTATCTCCAATCTTGGACAGATAGTGAGATGATGCAGATATCCCTATCTTGTATCTCTGTACGGATACTAGAAACATACGTTCCCTCTATCATTGCAACACGATAGAGGGGCACAAATATGCTTATCGATGGTCTGATCCGATGCCGGAGGTCTCTCAGCTGGAGATACCCGGACCGCAAACGTGCCTGCAAAAGTTCGTGGACCTAACGCCACTCGGTTCTCGGATGGAGACGTATTTTCGTGTTGAAGATGGACCCCTGAACCTGAGGAGACCCCGCAATCACACCATGCACAGCATTGGTGGCTCTGGGCCAATGAATTCTTGGTAAAATTACTAACGGCAAAGTTCGGCGAAGCTGCCGGTGCTAATCAAGCCCATCCTGGTCTCTTACGGTCGCGTGCACTGTGGGGTCCCCCATGGGGCCTGGCGTCCATGCCTAGTCTAGATTGTCTCGCGGGGAACACCGGCCCACACGAGATAGGTTATCTGTCAAGGATGATAGATAATACTACCCTTTTCTCCCTCATTCGGCCTCTGATCAATCTCTATCCCAACATCTCTTGTCATCATGGTTCAAGCACAGCCTTCTCTTGCCCTCGACAACCAGTTGGCCACTGGCTGGTTTGGCTGGTTCAGCAACAAGGGCATCCTCAAACTCAATGCTATTCTGTGTCTTTCTCTCATCTCCAGTTATGCAACTGGTTACGATGGCAGCATGATGAATGGCCTTCAGAGCCTGGATACATGGAAGGCTGACTTCAACAACCCTGATGCCAACAAACTCGCCATGTAAGCCAAACCCCGGGTTGCCATTTTCCTCATCTCCTAGTACAGAAGCTAACCTTGCCACCTCTTGCGCAGCTTAAATGCGATTCAAAACATTGGACAACTTGCTGCTATCCCATTTTGTGCTGGATTCTGCGACAGGTTCGGGCGTCGTCCCGCTTTGATCGTCGGAGCAGCCATCATGCTCATCGGTGTTGGTCTTCAGGGTGGAGCACAAAATACAGGCATGTTCATTGCAGCTCGAGGTATCCTGGGTTTCGGTCTGGCTCTGAACATCACAGCCGCGCCCGTTCTCATCATGGAACTGGCGTATCCCACCCAGCGAGCTCCCATGGTCTCGATCTACAACACTCTCTGGGGTCTTGGTGCTCTCTCGGCGGCCTGGATCACATACGGTACCTTCAGGATGAACAGCTCATGGGCGTGGCGCATTCCTTCCATTCTCCAAGCCCTGTCCAGCTTTCTGCAGATCTGTCTGTGCTTTGTTATTGATGAGTCTCCGCGATGGTTGGTTGCCAAGGAGCGTGAGGCTGAAGCCGAGAAACTCCTTATCAAGTACCACGCCAATGGAGACAGCAGCAACCCGGCCGTTGCAATCGAAATGGAAGAGATCAGAACTGCCATTCGTCTCGAGAACGAGGCAATGGATACTACCAGCTATCTCTCCTTCTTCAAAACCAAGGGAAATCGCCGTCGTTTCTTCATCATTCTTGCCGTTGGCTTTTTCAGTCAATGGAGTGGTAACGGTCTTATCAGCTACTACTTGACTTTGATTCTCAACTCTATTGGTTATCGATCTCAGGAAACTCAGACTCTCATCAATGCCTTACTAACTATCTGGGGATTGTTCTGGGGTGTTGTCTTCTCACTTCTCGTCAACAAAATCCCTCGCCGAGTTATGTTCCTTGGTTCAACTCTTGGTACGCTGGCAGTCTACATTGTCTGGACAGCGCTCGAAGCCACATACGAAATGTCGACCGACTTGAACGAAGACGGAACCGGAGGACCTGGAGGTGTTGCCAAGGGTGTCCTTGCCATGATCTTCCTGTTTAACGTCTTTTTCACGGCCGGTTGGGGCGTCTTGCAAGTGACCTACGTTGTTGAAATCCTTCCATTCAACCTTCGTGCCCGAGGTCTCGTCCTGTACAACCTGTTTGTGGCATGCGCCCTTATCTTCAACCAGTACGCGAACCCGATTGGTGTGACCAACTCAGGCTGGAAGTACTACATCACCTACGACGTGTGGTTGGCTGTCGAAGCCATTGTGGTGTACTTCCTCTTTGTCGAGACACGTGGACTTAGCTTGGAAGAGACGGCGTTGGTCCTTGATGGTCAAGAGATGGGAGATAAGCTGGTCGGAGAGGTACTGAAGAATACTGAGAAGTCTGTTCAGGTTGTTGAGACTGAAAAGCGCTCTTCAGTGGGATTTTAAAAAAAAGTAACTCCCATCTATGATATGGTAGATTCTAGAGCATAATCACTCTTTTTAATGTTAATTTCGTCACAATTTCGCTGGCAACATGCTGATGTGTCTATGTGGTGCTTGATCGACCAACTCTATATATTATCAAAGAATTGACGTGATCATATATCACTAGCATCTAAAAATCAACACCCTTAAACATACTCGGACCAACATGCCAAGTTTACAAGACAAACCTTTGAGAAAGGCAATTTTCCTACCAATTGCTTATCACCCTCGGGCCATATTGAGATTGTAGAATCACCGACCTCATAACATATTTGACAGTCGTTGATCTCACGCTTCGTCAATAATCAATACCTCGGAAGAAGATCACCAAGTAATTACGGACAAGCTCGGCTTGAGGTGATCAAATTGGAGACCCGAGAATTGGGGTCACTCAAAAGTCTCTTAACCCCGCGTCTGCCCTTCACTCGGTCGGCCTTTTTCGGTGAAAGTGGAGTATGTCACTCTTATCGACCCCTCAGTTTCCACACTACCCTCCTAGCGTGTCTACTGTGTACAGTCTTTCACCTCCATTGCCTCATGATGCATATAACAACATCTTCCTCGAGAACAAACGTGCTGAAAAGTATTGAATATTATTACAGCGAGCTTTAAAACATGGATTTCTCCACAGAAAAGCCCGATTATGAAAACCTTGATGTGATTCAAAGGAATCGACTCGCCCCAAGGGCGTACTGGTTGCCCCCTACACATCTCTTGCTTAACGGTACATGGGACTTTCAATATGCACCGACCCCCGCAGAGGCTTCGGAATACCCTCCCAAAGACTCAACGCCTGATGAGGCCTGGTCAGCCATCAATGTTCCAGGTCATTGGCAATTGCAGGGTCACGGCCATCCTCACTACACCAACGTCCAATTTCCCTTCCCCTCAAACCCTCCTTACATTCCGACCGAGAACCCTACAGGAACTTACCGACGGCAGTTCAAGGTCCCTCATGACTGGGACAGTACATCACAGCTGAGACTTCGCTTCGATGGCGTTGACAGTGCCTACCATGTCTGGCTCAACGGCTCATTTGTTGGTTACTCGCAGGGCAGTCGTAACGCTGCTGAATTCGACATTACCGATATTGTTAAGAAGGAGAGTGATAACGAGATTGTGGTTAGAGTCTATCAGTGGTGTGAAGCATCTTACATTGAAGACCAAGACCAATGGTGGTTGTCTGGTAAGAACATTGCCAGAAAGAATTGATGGGCTAGCACTAACACAAGCAGGTATCTTTCGAGACGTAACTCTACTTGCCCTTCCTGGACAAGTCAGAATCGAAGACTACTTTGTCAAGACCGATCTCGATGAGCAATACCAGGATGCTACACTCCGTGCGGAGGTCACCTTCAATCAAAGTATAGACAACTCTTCACATGAACTGCTGCTGGTTCTCCGAGATGCAGGCACAGAAGTGAGCACATTGAGAGGAAGTTTGGATGAAAACAGCAAAACGGCCAGGTTCGAACTTCCTATCACCAGTCCCAAGAAATGGACCGCAGAAAGTCCTTATCTGTATCAGCTCGAGATTTCCCTTTTCTCCAAGGCTGGAGAATCGATCCAAAGCATTACACAGAACGTAGGCTTTCGCAAAGTCGAGCTGAAGGATGGGCTCATCACTGTCAACGGCTCAACCATCTTATTGCGAGGAACAAACAGACACGACCACCACCCAGTTCATGGAAGAGCCGTTCCCTTCGACTTTCTCAAGCAAGACCTACTTTTGATGAAACAGCACAACATCAATGCTCTCAGAACGAGTCACTACCCCGGACAGCCCTGGCTTTACGATTTGGCAGATGAACTGGGCTTTTGGGTCATGGATGAGGCGGATTTGGAATGCCACGGCTTCTATGACGTCGTCACTCAACCCATCCAGCCCGCTCCATATTTGGACTACGAGGGGAGCAAGGAGGAATACTTCCCAAAGGCCGCGCAGTTCACATCTGACCAACCAGAATGGCGTGAGTCTTACCTCGATAGAATGGTACAGATGGTGCAGAGAGATAAGAACCATCCCTGCATTTTTTCGTGGTCCCTCGGTAATGAATCATTCTACGGCGTCAACCATGTCGCCATGATAGAGTACGCTCGAAGTATCGATGACAGACTTATCCACTATGAAGGCGACATCAAAGCGCAAGAGACCGATATGTATTCGTACATGTATCCCGATCAAGACCGACTAAAGAGACACGTAGAAATCGACGGCATCAAGGATGGAGAGTGGGAAAAGCCGGTCATTCTCTGCGAATATGCCCATGCGATGGGCAACGGTCCTGGAGGTCTCGATGACTACCAAGAGGCATTCAGAAAGTACAAGCGTCTTCAAGGTGGCTTTATCTGGGAATGGGCCAATCATGGACTGGCGCACAAGGATGGTTACTACGCATACGGAGGTGACTTTGGAGACGAGCCAAACGATCATACTTTTGTCATGGATGGTCTCTGCAATAGCGAACACAAACCGACTCCTGGTCTGACAGAGTTGAAAAAGGTGTTTCAGCCGGTAAAGTTCGATTATGAATCTGGAAAGGTATTCATCACCAACGAGTATGATTACATTGGACTGGATCACTTGGAAGGGAAGTATACCATCCAGGCTATTGGAGACAAGTAGGTCAACCTGTTCAAGACGCCAACTTAGAGACAGAATGACTGACCTTAGATCTCTAGAATGTCCTCACTCGAGTCTGGGACGCTTGACGTTCCAAGTGTCAGGCCCTGGTCCAAGGTCGAGCTTCCTCTTGCCACTGACCTTACTCAGTACAGAGACCATCCCGAAGAAGTGTTCCTGACCATTTCATTTGGACTCAGGGAGGCTACATCGTGGGCTCCCGCGTCCCATCAAGTGGCATGGTCTCAACACAAGATCTCAACCGACAAAGACCCCAAGAGCCTAAGCGTTGCGTCTGAGACCTCTGAGGAAGTAGACATCGAAGAATCCCGAACTGAAGTACAGCTATCTGGCTCAGATTGGACGACAAAGTTTGACCGAGTGCGTGGTTACCTTATCAAGTGGTCGAAAGGGTCTGATCTCGTAGAGGTTGACCCTGCAACCCGTGCTGCCATCTTTCCTTGCTTCTGGCGCGCACCTACAGACAACGACAAAGATAGCGCCGTGGGTACTTGGAAGGACTATGGTGTACATAGGATGACCTCTCAGTTGAGATCCTTCAAGGTGAAAAAGGACACTAAGCGTGGTGGTGTCACAGTTACGACCACGACATATCTTGCGCCTCCAGTCTTGGGATGGGGCTATGACACTCGGACAGACTACCACATCTCATCAAAGGGTTCTATCTCAATAAAACTTGGCCTTACACCCAAGGGATCATTCCCGGTCGACATTCCTCGACTGGGGCTGAACATTCGGCTACCCAAGCGACTCGACCAGGCATCTTGGTTTGGCCGTGGACCAGGCGAATCCTACCCCGACAAGATGCTTTCTCAGGCTATCGGCATCTGGTCATCCACTGTTGACGGCTTGGAAGTTCCTTACGATGTACCACAGGGTAACGGAAACAGAATGGAGACAAGGTGGGTGCGTCTGGTAGATACTGATGGACATGGCATCAAGGCTTCGAGGCTTGATGCCAACAGCTTTAACTGGACTGGCAGCCGATTGACAGATCAGTCTGTCGAGATGGCAAAGCATCCGTGCGATTTAGTACGAGAAGAGGCTACTTTACTCAACCTAAGTCCTAGGGTTGCTGGTCTTGGAAGCGCCACTTGTGGCCCTGGTGTGCGAGAGGATTTGCTTGTCAAGGTTGAGCCTATTACTTATGAGTTTATGTTGGAGAGCCTTTGAATTGCAACAGACTTGGAATAGAAAGGCGTTTTTATCCACTAGGGGGTTGGTGAAGTGGTTATAAATTAAGGGGCTTGGGATTGAATAGGAAAGTCAGAGCCTCACTCTCAAGAGGCCCGTCTCCACTGCGGTGATTATTGACTATGAATCTCGTCTCACCCAATCATTTATTGGGTTCCCGTTATTGGATGTAACGAGAAAGAAGTCACGTGTAGTTTCACGTGAAGGGCCTTATCTCTAGAGATAAGAAAAAACCAGATCTGAGCAAGAAATTATTGCAGACTTGCATCCACTACTCTGACACCCTCTTCCTCTTGAAACGCGCACATATTATTAAACGGAAGCAGCAGTAATGGTAACAGCTACTTCCACATTAGAGAGTCAGGGCAACTGACGGATCATAGGAAGTGCACTCATTTAACCAAGAAGCTTTCAACAGCGCGAGTGAAGAGAAAAGTGAAGACGAGATAAAGGGCATTGGTCAAACAATTCATTGGACTAACTGCGACCGGGCATTCCAGAAGAACCTTGCAGGTGGGGTCTGGCTTGGCATGCCAAAAGAAGGAGGTTGGGTAAAGGTTATGCCCGGTCATTCGGTCTACTTCATCCGAGGGGCGAACGGTGAGGTTCGAACAGATACTACGTAGTAGTTCCAGCTGAAACGGAACAGTCAAAGGTTTCCAAAACATCAAACATGTGTACCAGGCTCGATCTGAGTTTTTGTCTACCTCTGATCTGCTGCTGGCCTATCTGAATTGTGTAAAAAAGAACTGAAACTGACACTAACAAATCTTTGCTTATTTGCTCCGCATCGACTGGATATTATTCTGATAAAGGTCTAGTGATATTAATATTACATGAAGTAAATTGCTAAGAAGTTGAACCAGTTGAAAGCTCTGCTTTGTCTATTGAAACTCGTATTAAAATTCAAGGGTGGAATTCAATAGCTATAGGGTAGACCTAGTGCAAGTTAACACGCATGGAAAGACTGGCTAAACAGCACACAATAAATCAGGATTCTAATTAGTCTTATAAAATAATAAACCATCTATATTTCGTGTGAACATCAATAATAATTACTTTTAAAGTGGTTTTCCTCTGCGTATGATGTGTTTTTGATTCGGCCCGGTGAGGAGCCAACACAATACTACAAAATGGCTCAAGCAATAAAACTTATTCACATTAATAATTAGTTATTACTAAGCGATTCATTCGTTCTGGTCCTTTTGGAATGTATACAGCGCGTTATAAGAGTCAAGGACCAGGAGCAAAATTGATAGAGACTTAAGTTTATGGATTATAATTGCCTGAATTGGGACTTACTAGGGGGAATACCGAATTTCGTGAGCTCCCAGGATGCCAGCCTCTTATTCCTCATTTCCCATATTCCAGTTTGAAATTTGGTATATGATACTGGCTATTATAAGAGCCATAATTCCCCAGGTTCTACGGAGTACCCTCTAACAAGGAGGCACCTCAGATCTGTCTTAAGATCTAGCTCCTTGCGCGCTTAGAAGTGGCTGGTCCCTGCACTATAGCCCAAAAAGGGTTAGTGGATATAGAATTATCGCCAAGGCTATTGCTTCTCCGACGTCAGGAGAAGCGGATTGTCGGGGTCTTGTCCCAAAGCGGCCAGTGCGCCCGGCCAGGGGTGGAAATGTATGCGACTGTTTCACTGGCCACAGCCTGAAGAGCAAGCATCGTTTGTCTCGTTTGATCTGACGAACTGTTTTGCAATGGTAGGAGCCTTGAGACAACACCTTGACAAAGGGGCGCTGACCGTTTTGGATGGAGGCGCTGGAGAGCCATCGCAGGTTATTCACATCACCAAAAAAGTATAAGATCCAAGTGAAAGACGCCCGATTCATTCTTGCCTCTCCAGTCTTATACTCAACAACAAACTTTTCAACTACTATTTCAATTCTCATCCGCTGGTCGGTTAATCCATTTTACATCCCTCGTCTTCTTCACCATCACCAACAACTTACCCACACCAAACAAACCACGCTTTTTCAGCTTCAACACTCCAAAATGCAGTTCTCCATCACCGCCCTTGTTCTCGGCCTCGCTGCCGTCGCCTCTGCCGGCATTGTCGACACCGAAGGCATCCGAAATGCTCCCCGCAGCTCTGTCCTGATCGCTCGTCAGAACCAGAACAGGCCTGTTCCCAACGGTCAATGCTGTGTCGCCAACACAAGTCTGAAGCAGGATGCTTGCACAGCCGCCAACGGCGAGACCGGTCGCTGCGTTCCTGGTGGAAACAACTGTAAGTAGCGAAAGTTAAGGGATATGAACAAATGGAGCTAATAATTGCAGGTGGTGGCACATTGAGCTGCGTTCAGCAGTCAAACTTGGAGTGTGACAACAACGTGATTGAGCGTGGAAACACCCTCTGCCGTGCCCGCGCGCAAAATGGTCTCTTCGATGGTGGCAATATTATCCAGAACCTCAGCCAGGCTAAGGTCAACTAAGGAAAGCCCAAGCTAGAGGACACAGCCTCATGTACCAGAGCAGCTGCTGGATATTGATGGAAAGAAGCATAGAAGTGGGGGGATGTAAAATGGATTTACTACAGTAGTATTTGAAATATATGTATAATTCCCAACTTTCATGCCCATGTTATACGAATATCTATTGAACCTTCTATTGCAGGTGCTAGCTATGGTGAAAAGCACCGGAAGAAAAGTCAAGAAGAAGTTTCTATAGACGGGAGTAGATTGTAGTATATTAGAACAATGACTTGGTATCTAAAACTAAATGTAGAAATAAAGGTAGCGATCAGAGACCGAAATGTCCCCCCCTAGTGACGACGCCTCCTAGGGCGACAAGGCGAGGACCTTGTTGTGGTTTGATCGCTAGTGATATCAGTGCTGCTTTCCTGATCGCTTGTAACGGCCTTCGTAGTGGTGTCGGGCCCAGCGGCAGTTGTGGTGCCAGTCGATTCAATCGCAGTGCTTGTCTCTGCAGTCGTGGTGCTTTCGGGAGCGGTCTCAGTGGTTGCATCTATCGGGCTGTTGGTGGTGGTTGCTAGAGTCGTCTCTTCGGCGGCAGTGGTAGTGGTTGTTTCCTCAGGAGCAACAAAGTATATGAATGTGCCTGAGGTTGTATCTGAAGCTGGGATCGTCTGAGTGTAGGGAGTCTCGCCTCGTTCAAGAGTTGTAGTCTGCTTCACATAGTTGACCTCTGGCCCGTCTGGGGTCAGTTCGCAATCGGTACAGGCATAACCCTTTATCAGAAAAGCAGAGTCGTTTTGTCCGTCACCACTGTCACACACTGCAAAGTACAGATCTATCTGTGACTCTGAACTCCCTGGTATCGTGAGCACCAGTGGGGGAGTAGACCTTGCGTAACCCGTGACGCTGTCTGGTGGGGATATGGCATTCGGAGACATGGCGATCAATGATTGCGCGGTAATCCTCTGACCTTTGAATTTGGCAAGCTGTGTAGTTGTAGTGAATGCGTTCAGAATACTGATAGTGTCGGGGTTACCGCTTTATTGATTGAGTCAGTATAATTCTTTGAATATACTGGGAGGATTAACATACTCATCAGCCTCATTAGTCGCAAAAATGAACTCGATACGAAGCCCGTTATATCCAGGCTGTAGCATAAGACCCGTATAGATTACGGCAGCGTTTTTGCCCGAGGCATCGCAGTAATAGTTCAACGAACCGTCATCTCCGTTACGGTTATCGACGTCACGGTCTCCCTCGGGTAGGGCTCCAGTCAGCTCACCAGTGGTCAATATAGCACCGTTACCGATACCGAAAGGACCATCTTCAAAAGTTCCTACAGCCCCCAGTGCTGCGAACTTATCCCAATTGACGATGTCTATTCCTGGACCGCTGAAGATGGCACCGGCCATGGATCTACCACCCGAGTTATCGTCCTCCGTGAGATCGAATCCATGGCAGAGTACAGGCAAGGCAAGGGAGGCTGCTAAGCGCGCAGCAGCAATAGACTTCATCTTGAGACAGATTGAAAGCGTTTGTAAGGAAAGAAGTGGCAAGGATGGCTCGAGGCAAACTGTACAGTAACGGTCGAGCGCAGGGATTGATACACATCAGGTGCGAGGATGTGATGACCTTTATCTGCGTATAAAGACCACCCCTATTTCGCCGCAGGTCAGTGCCAGACAAGGAAGAAGACAAATCCAATCGGGGGTCTGGACTAGGCTAGTCACTAGCTTGACTACTTCAGCCGTCGTCCAGAGAAAACAACCAGACCAGCTAGCCCTATGGGTATCATGTCCCCATTGAGGCGTTCTTGGCGATATTGTGGAGATTAAAATTGTTTTCGCTGGTTAATGAAGACCTGGACGTTGCGAAAACCTGACTGTTCTCTAATTACCGATTATAGGGCATTGTTCGAGACCTTTCTTACTTTTAAGCATGGTTTTAGAACTAAGCTTTGCCAGCGATAAAAGTGACACAGAACTGTGACTGCCAGTCGGCATATGTCGAAGTTTATTATATATCATTCGCAGTGAACACAACAGTAATAATAGGACAAGTATCTTTACGAAATGATTGATTGCCTGAGCTGTTTGGGAGAAGTGAGGAAAGGAGGAATCTCCACTCACCACTTCGATAGTATCTCAACTAGTGGCAACAGGAGACGCGCTATTGATCAACTTTCTTCTTCTAGCAACCACTACTACCAAGCCTGGGAAGCCGGTTTAGATCTGCCAACACTAAATAACGTAGCCATGTTATCCTCTACTAGTGCTGAACTTAATTAGATCTATACGCAAATCTTAATCGGACCATGGTGGTGATTTCGGCTATACCTCCCAATCTAACACATCATCCATCCAATCGAAGAACCTCGTCGTCGGAGTCAAAAGGGTCGGTCGAGTTTCGAACATAGCTGGAAGCTGAGGCTTTTTGTTCTTTTCGTTCCTTGCCGTCTGTTCTTTACCCGTTTCACATTTTGAGATTCGTTCTTGTGCGAGACGGTTTTCGCATTCTTGGCCCAATGGTTCAATTTTTCGGGGTCACAAATACACCATAAAACAACCTCTCTCTCTGCCATTGTGTCTTCCAAAGCACAGTAGATCTTGGACCGTCGGATTCGCAATTTCAAGAGATTAGCGCACAGCGACTCAAGGCCCCAGCAACGTCCAGAACGCGACCCCATACCGTAGTCTGCGTCGCTAGTAAGAATAGCGGTATTAACAATTGTACTCTGAGACAGGCGTAAGGCTTTCAAATCGGTTTGGAAAGAATGTCCTATCATCAATGTGTCTTTGTTGATATGCTTGAGAAACTCTTAACGAGCCGACACATTGAGGCCTCACGTTCTGGACAGCTCACGACTTTACTTTGCGCGGTAGGCCTCCCGCATCAATCATGTCGAAGCCATCCAATCAAACTTGCAAGCTATGAAGTATGGATTGGGTAGCGAAACGTTTGCCATACACTTGAACAGCAGTTTTGAATGATGCGAGTACATAGCTAGCACCTTAAGGATTGTATGATGTAGATAGGCCGCTGTAGCCCTGGAGACTGGAAAGAACGTTGAAGTTCCCTGCGAAAGGGTCAATTCTAAACAGAGGGCTCTGGATCCGTTTTGAATTCAGAGTAAAGTAGAACATCCTTCTAGGGACAACTTCAAGGCTTACAAATGCAACAGCTCTGGGAGAAGATCATTCCCCGCTGTCTCAGATGAAGAGACGAACAGTTGCCAAGGGAGGGTCAATAACAGTTGTTTCCGTTGCCGAGAAAGTTTCAGTAGCTTCCTCCTCGTTTATAACAGTATCAACTACTCTAGTAACAGTCGCTGTCGAATACGTCTGTGTGATCATGACAGCATCAATCTTGTCCTCGGTAGCATGCGTAACCGTCCTAGTAATCGTAATGGTCGTTGGTTTGACTGTTGTGAAGAACGTGGAGGTACAAGTCCTCCTTGTATGACTGATCCATTTGACCGCTATCCGTTTCCAGACAATAATGGTCGGACCAACATGTATAGTCTTCTTGGCTCAAGAATGCCGGAGGCAGTAGCCTAATTGGTCTTGTAGTCCACCCTTTGTATCGCCCTTCAGGCTCTCATGGCTCTAGTGATTTTGCCAGTGCTGTAAATCATATTAAATCTTCTGGCAACCGCTTGGGCCCCCTAGCTTCAAGGGCCCATGTCTGCTTGCTGGGTAATTTTCGACGCATGATCGTAATTATAAAGAGTGAATCAATAGGTATTAGGTTTCTTATCTACTTTAAGGAGATGAGGCGGGGCTTCTAGATATATGTATTGGATTAGACTGTTCTTTCTTGACTTCGATCTATCCCTGGAATGAGCTTTATTTGGACTTCTAGCCAAGACAACATCGACTTGCTTCGTAGATAATTAATAACTGAACCTTCTTACTTCAAGTTTCGACTACTAGTGACATAAAGTGACAGATTAAGCCTTTAGCAATGTACGAAGCTTGTTAGAATCGGTGATTCTTGCCTCCAAGCCTTGAACGATATAATTACAAGGGCAGGCTATAAATGCTATGCGACCAGCCAACCCCACACTCATCCCTAGCCCCGTGTTGAATACATGATCTGACTAGGGCTTCTGTGGCTTCCCCAGATACTTAGCACACACCACGATCTGATAACCTTATCCATCCCCGCCGAAAAACAACTACTGTATAGGGTCGACATCGACTTCTTATCCGGGAGCCACTATTGATGCCGCCCCATATTACAACATCTCTACGATCCTACCCCAGCGTAGGATTGAGCCGGGACTGCCAGGGCAGGGAAGCATACCCGGGATCGATTCAGGAAAACATCCAAATGACCAAGACTTTGACTGGTGCGGTTGGGGCTAAGAGCGGCAGGTCGGCATTTTTCCAGAAGCATACTTGCATAAAGTTATCAGGTAGCCAGGGTCAAATCCACAACGTGACCCATATACGTCGTGAATTATACCTGCCAAATGTGGTGGAGATTACAACCTGGTCAGGTATCAAGACAAGAAGCGTAGACTATGTGACAGCTGCGTTAGCCATACGATTGAATGCATTATCGGACACGTTCCCAAATTGGTATTCCACGAATTTTACTAATGATTACGAGACCAAGTTTGTGACCAAACGAGGGCGACATTAGTATTTGATAAGTATTAACCATAGTATAAAAGCTCTCTTCAGTGCCCAGTTAACTGTCTGAGTCCTCATCATCCCACAGTCATCTGGCTCACTTACGCGAAATCTGTACTGGCTTTGCATTATTATCAATCATCTCAATGCCTTTCGCCATGAAGAACCTTTTCTCCGTTATGCTAGCCCTCCCTGTCGTCTTGGCGGCCCCTACAACAGCTGAAAAGGCTGGAAAACAAGTCCAGGCTTGCGCGTGTGTCAATGACGCCGGCGAGCATCGAATTTCCGGCTATTGCCAGTACATTGCTGGAAGTAACGTGAAAGTTGATGGCAAGGACTATGTGAGTCCCTCATAAACTTCATGCAATTACGACTTTTGCTTGATCTTAGAACAATGCTGACTATAACAATTACAGTGCTTTCCCGCCGCTACATGGTCCGAGTACATGGACACTCGTTTCACCCCCGAGTTTTGCGCTGGTTACTGGCAAGGGTTCAACAAGGCTGCTTGTAAGACTGTTACTGTTTGCAAGACAATTGGGGACTACCAAGATATCTGTTAAATCAGCTAGGCTAGATGGAGGCAATGAGCTACTTGAGTAAATTTGCCATGTACACGTATTTCAGCATCTTGTTCTCGAAGTATATATTAAGAAAAATTCAAAGTTGTCGCTTTTTGTATCATATCTCATAATAGTGGTCTTTTGATCTTCAGTCTGTCTGATGGGGACTGTCTCATGATAGTCTTATTATATGTTCACCCTGATATAACTGTTCTCTGATACAATCGAATTTGAACCAGCCGTCTATACAAGCTGATAATTGAGGAGAATGCTGGCAACGCTAAAATTGAAGCGTATTTAGGAAAACTTAAGGTATTGGCCGGAAGGAATCAAGTCAGGGACTAAAGCTGTTGATTAAAATATAGACCGCAAATGAAAAGTCTTTGGCTTCTCATTTAATCCAGTAACAAATTACCTGATAGGTCATGGCTAGAGGTATAACGTATGTCTGAGATTGAGAAAAGTATGAATTGTATCTCTATCTAGACTTAATGTCAAAGAGGAGCAAAAAGTACAGTAACAAGGAAGATAAATATATCTCAAGTTGCAGTATGGGATTATATACAGACATCGATAATGTACTTTAAAAAGTATTTACGACTCTTGAAAGCCGGACCAGGCTCAACTGTACGCAAAATTTATGCCGTCAAGACTGGCGGAAATATGTCTTCAGAAATATATCCTCAAAGTTATAATAAAATTTCCTACACTAAAATATCCAGAGAAATAACGAGAACTGAATGAGTATATATTTTCTTTAAAATTTACTATCAGATATCGAATAACTTGCTTACTCAAGATTATTTACAC